>CAJQZP010000964.1:0-76315 GCA_907164705.1 Parnassius apollo | reverse complement strand
AACCTTTCCTAAGCATTTATAAAAAAAATGAAAATAATGAATAAAATGATAAGTACAAAAATATTTCTTTCCTGTAAATTTTTTATTTTATTCCTAAATTGGTTAATTTTTATTATTTGGTTATTTGTTTTTATGACCTTTACAACATTAAAATTATTTAATAATAAGCAAAATCCAAATTCACAAATAAACACAAATTTCCGGTTCCGGTCATTGAACTGATTGGACGTGCGTCAACGTTCTCCGCGAATATATACTCGAGTTGTGTGCAAAAACAAGTGTAATCAACCGTATTTTACCTAAGATTGCTGAACAAAACAATAACGGGCAAAATCCAGAAGTAAAAACAGTGGAAACCAACATAAGTGAAAAATTGTACAACAAACATTCTTGAAACATAACCTAAAATTGCAAAATCATTGAAGGGAAGTGAACAACACACCATAGACAACTTTCAAGAAGTGACATTAAAAAGTGTTGCCTACCAGAATTAAATGTTACTTAACGGAACCTAGTGTTGCCAAACAGAATTTAGGGCTGCCAACTAAAGTACAGTGCTGCCATAACAGTAAAATTTCCCTAAAAAAAAAAAAAAAAAAAAAAAGGAGGAAAAGTATATGGATAAGCTAATATCAATACTAGATAAGAAACTTAATAATCAGGCTCTTCTAATAACAACTTCAGTTACGAAAAATGTAATGGAGGCGCTTGATGAAAAGATGAAACTTATTATGGAAGAAAATAGTAGCCTCAAAACAAAAATATCTGAATTAGAAATAGAAGTAAAGTTTTTGAAAGATGAAAAAAAGGAAAAATAATTTAGTATTTTTTGGAATAGAAGAAATAGGAAAAACCGAATGTGAGCTTGTGGATTACATCAAGGACGTCATAATAGACATGGAAATACACTTCGATAGTAATGAAATCAGTAAAATATACAGAATTGGGAAACAAGTCGACAACAAAAACCGCCCGGTCGTAGTCACTATTACTACGCTATGGAAAAAGCACCTGATATTGCGAAACAAGTCCAAACTTCCACAAGGAATATACATTAAGGAAGATTATTCTAAAGAAATGCTAGAAAAACGCAAGCAGCTACAGTTACAGGTTGAAGAAGAAAAGAAAAAAGGAAATGTAGCATTCATAAGATACAATAAATTAGTAGTAAAGAAAAACAAAGATAACTACCCAGAAAAGAGAAAAAGAGAAGAGTCAGGTTCACCAAACAACTCAAATCAAAAGAAAGCTACCACTACCGTTTTCAAGACACAAATCAACTCAGCGACCAAAACTGTAGGAAAAGACATTATAAGACCTAAGATACTCAGTTATGTGGAAAGAGGAAGTTCAGCTTTGATATCAGAAATACCAAAAAACCTGTAAATGACATCGACACCCGGAACCGAGACAACACAACATCAATAAAACAAACTTTTTCTAAAGGCACCCCAATCCGGCCAGTCACCGTGGGGGAAGAAGACTATTACCCTCCAACTAATTTCCAATTACACATTCCTCCTAAAAAACATCGCCAAATGGCAGATAAAATACACATTGCGACATACAATACATTGTCCTTAAGAACTCATGAGAGTCTAACGGAACTAATACTAGCTCTAGAAAATGTAAAGTGGTCAATACTGGGTTTGAGTGAAGTACGACGACTAGGGGAGAGTATAGAAGACCACGGGCATTTTATATTTTATTATAAAGGAGAAACACCAGGCTTATATGGAACAGGATTCTTAATAAAAAATGAATTAAAACCATTTATTGACGAGTTCATTGGCATCTCAGAGCGTATTGTTATACTTAATATAAAACTACCTCCGAAAAATGAAAAGTGGTCGATTGTGCAAGTCTACTCTCCAACTGAACAATCAAGTAGAACAGAAATCGACACGTTCTATTCTATGTTACAGGACGCAATAATCAAACACTCGCACAACAATTTAGTAGTGATGGGAGATTTTAATGCAAGAATAGGGGCAAGAGGAGACGGAGAACAAATGATATTGGGTCCGTATTGTTCAGGCAAAAAGAACAAGAAATGGGGAGAAACTTGTCCAACTGGCATATGGAAACAACTTAAAAGTACTAAACACTCTATACAGAAAACGTGAGAACAACAGATGGACATGGATATCTCCAGATGGTCACCACAAAAACGAGATAGATCACATACTAACAAACAAAAGTAAAGACTTTCGGGACTGTAGAGTTTTAAACAATATTAATTTCAACAGCAACCACAGGATGCTAAGAGCTAAGTTACAAATAAACACACTCAATAAAGATAGACCCTTTAAAGTAAAACAAACCAACAGCTCAACACTAGAAAGTACCGATTCACTAAAAGGAAAGATAGAACAATTCATAGAAAAAACAAAGGACTTAGACATACAGAGTAAATACAATAAATTCGAAGAACTCCTCTATACTACTAAAAAAGGCAAAATGGAAAGTAGAAACAATAAGACAAAATGGATAACAAACAAAACTAAAGAACTGATAAGAAGTAGAGCAGACCTTATATCTAACCCTGAAAAGACAAAAACTATAAGAAAAGACATAGCTAATTTAAGTAATAAAATAAAAACACACATGAGAAAAGACCGTCAGAGGTATAGATTAGAACAACTGGAAAAATGCATACAAAGAACCGGAGGCACCAAAAAAAACAGCTAAACTACTATTGGAAAAACGAGATTGGATACCAAATTTAATAAACAAAAATCATAAATGCGAGAAGCGACGCCCTGAAATCATATCAATAGCCACTCAATTTTTTGAAGAATTGTATTCAAGGAAAAACACTGCACAGACAACAATCCTAACAGGAGGAAGTGAAGTACCAGATATAATACACGATGAAGTAGAAAAAGCTGTGAGAACTCAAAAAACAGATAAAGCCCCAGGATTAGATGGCATAAGTAACGAGTTCCTCATCCTAAATAGAAACCACCTGATACCAATTCTCAAACATCTCTTCAATGAAGTCTTACAAAGTGAGATAATACCTTACCAATGGACAACGTCAACAATAGTACTTATACACAAAAAAGGAGATAAAAATAACATTAATAATTATAGACCTATAAGTCTATTGTCGAATATATATAAAATCTTCGCAAAAGTTATACTCTATAGAATAACTAGCACGTTGGATGAAAATCAACCAAGAGAGCAGGCGGGTTTCAGGAGCGGATACTCAACTTTAGACCACATTCATGTCATCAAGCAACTATTCGAAAAAGCCAATGAATACAACATAACCTTTTACTGCTGCTTTGTGGATTACAGTAAAGCTTTCGATACAATAGAGCATGAAAAAATTTGGCAGACACTCAAAAACCAAGGTATTGAAAATAAATACATCAGAATACTAAAAAATATCTACGATAACAGCAAGGCTAAGATAAAACTAGAGAAGGAAGGTAAAGATATTATAATAGGAAGAGGCGTACGTCAGGGCGATCCGCTATCGCCGAAACTCTTCACAGCCGTTTTGGAAGAAGTCTTTCGTCAATTAGACTGGGAGAAATGTGGACTGTCCATTAACGGCGAAAACCTGTCACATTTGAGATTTGCCGATGATTTGATAATCCTCTCGTCATCGAGTGACGGACTGCAGGCGATGTTGAATGACCTGGTCAGAGAAAGTGGCAATGTGGGATTGGTCATGAACACATTAAAGACCAAGGTTGACCAATGGCAAGGAAGAACCTATTGTCAATAATAACCTGATTGAATATGTTAATGAATACATCTATTTAGGCCAGATAATCTCTCCTATAAATTAACCTCAAAAGAATTGACAGACGCATTGGAAATGCCTGGAAACAATTTTGGAGCCTAAAAGAAATAATGAAAAATAACGACACTAACATAACCATCAAACGGAAACTCTTTGATACCAGCATACTACCTATACTCACTTATGGCTGCCAAACCTGGGCACTCACTAAAGCACACATTAAAAAGTTAGAAACATGCCAAAACTCCATGGAAAGGAGTATGATGGGGAAAAGACTATCCGATAGAATAAGAATCGAAACCATAAAGAAACACACAAAAACAAAAGATGTCACAATAATAATAAAAAAGTTAAAATGGAAATGGTCAGGTCATATAATTAGAGGAAAAGAGAAATGGTCGAAATCAATAATGAATTGGTTTACAGGTCATATGAAAAGGAAAAAAGGTAGACCATGTAGAAGATGGGAGGATGATATTAAAGCCATAGCAGGAGGCATATGGACGAGAACTGCTAAGGATAGAAAAGAATGGGAAAGGTTGGAGGAGGCCTTTGCCAATAAGTGGCATACAGACAGGGTTGTCGATGTACAATAGTTAAGCGTTGAGAGTGTAAATATATATAATATATAATCCAGTGTTAGATATAGATTAATCCAGATAGATACTGTAAATGAAAATGTCTGAAATAAAGGCTATTATTATTATTATTATATGAAAAGAAGATGAAGCAGTTCAAAGAGCTAGCTAGAAGGGAGTAACAGTACTGATTATAGGCCATGTTATAACCTTTCCTAAGCATTTATAAAAAAAATGAAAATAATGAATAAAATGATAAGTACAAAAATATTTCTTTCCTGTAAATTTTTTATTTTATTCCTAAATTGGTTAATTTTTATTATTTGATTATTTGTTTTTATGACCTTTACAACATTAAAATTATTTAATAATAAGCAAAATCCAAATTCACAAATAAACACAAATATCCATGATATTTTGTTTTATACAAACTCTATATTGCATTCATCTAAATTTGTCCATTAGTGTATATTACAATTTGTAAAAAAGCGACAGTAGCCTCATAGCAGGGAGCGGACTGCGAACTCAAAAAGGTCGTGGGTTCGAATCCACCATTCGACTACTGTCGTGAA
Source organism: Parnassius apollo (assembly GCA_907164705.1). NCBI lineage: Eukaryota > Metazoa > Arthropoda > Insecta > Lepidoptera > Papilionidae > Parnassius > Parnassius apollo. The sequence continues at coordinate 71,405 of CAJQZP010000964.1, read as the reverse complement.
TCACTTGTAACACAAGCAATTTAAGCTTACCACGAGGGGAATATTAGTAATGTTTATAGCATTGTTAATATTCTTAAAAAAAAAGTAAGAAAAAATAAGAAGATTATAGTTAAAAGTAATCTAATAGCTGTAAATAATTAGGACTCCAGTAACCTGCAGTAGCCCTCCTTTAAAAAAATGCAAATTTTTTGATGAAATTGACATCAAAACTTGTCTAGAGCAAACCTGAAGACTTGAAAATTTTTCATAGGCTTATGTCAAATGAGCATGATTAATAAAGAAAATCATAACTGCTTTCTATTTTCTCGAAAACTAGGAACTTCCGAACTTTATAAACTATGTAAAGTAAATCTTTCAAACAGTAGTCATTTGAAAGTTGTATCTTTGGGTAGTAGATCCAAATATGGGCAATAGGTTTTTCTTATTTTTTTTTTATTTCCTAGGTTTATGTCAAATGGACAAGATTATCAAAGAAAATTGCAATGTTGTTCTTAATTTTCCCAAAAACTATAAGATTCTGAGCTTTATAACTTTGTATATAAAAGTAAAAAAAGTAGATTTACTACCTATAGTTAGATTGAATATTCTAACTATAGGCAGTAAATCTAAATACGAATCCTAGATTTTTGAAATATAGCAAATGGAATTTAATACCTTTACAGCTTCCAAAATATTTCTTTCAGCTTTAGTGTGTGCAGTATCCTTCTGGTTACGAACAATAGATGCTTTTTTTAAGAACCTTCATGGCAAAGTGAGCGCCTGCATCTGGGCCAGTAATTTTACGGACTTGAAATACCTTGCCATAACCTCCTTTACCTAATACTTTGCGTAGTTCGAAATCTTGGGGGCCTAAGCGCTTACATTGCCCTGGGTTTACATTATCTTCTGACAATTGTATAGTTTCTGAGCATTCTGACCTATAAAGTACAATATAATGGTTACTCTTATTATAAAACATAAACTACAGTTTTAATACCATAAATATATTTAAATTCTTAATTCAAATTTACACTTACTCTGCAATATTGTTGACGTTGAGTTCAGGGTCGTAATCAACCTGGACAATATGCATGTTATAAAAATGATTATAATGTACTATAATTGTATTAATACAAAAATTCATGTAAGTCTATCATATGAAACTAAATAATTATTTCACAAAACCAAAATAAATACATTAAAAAATATATGCAGAACATAACGCGATTATTTTAGCTTTTGGACAATTTCATCTACGGCACGAAAAATTTTAGGTTAGGGAACGGTGTCAACAATATTCTTAACAATCAAACATAACATAAATACCTCATCAACTTCGATTATGTCGTCTTCGTCTGAATCTCCAACAGTAACAGTATCAACATCTAAATCTAAATCGAAAACACCTGCCATATACGATGACATTTCAGTAATATCACATCAGCAATACACTATTTTAGCAGCGTCACGTAACGTGATTTAATTTTATAAATGATGTTATTTTATCAATGTCACCAGATCACAACGTTTAGTATTTAAAGTATTTATCTTATTTTACATGGGAGATAAATAAACGCAGTGGATACAGGTACTCTTTTATACAAACAAATAGGTTCGTTTCGTTCGTAACTCGCAGACTTGCAGCCACTTGCAGCCTAGTATATACACAGTAATCTATGCTTGCAGCCTCTGCTCTAAAGTCTAGAGCATAGATTACTGTATAAGATAGACTTCTACTTCTAGATTATAGACATAAATAAAATCAAAACGTAGTGAGTACTATTATTTATTCTGTGGTAGTGATCAGGTATACAAAAAGTACTCTGTGGTAGTGAATAATGATTTTAAACTAAAGTCCGTTCATGAAAGAAGTCCCACGGAAATTGTGCGAACTAAAATTTAATTTTAATGTATGGAATTTGACACCAGATGTCAAACTTCGCAAAGACTGTGGTGCCGTGGCAAAGGGATTTCTTTCATGAAATCGACTCTACCCGATATATTAGAATTAAAAGAATTATGGTGAAAGTCTGTGCTATAATTCATAATTTTATTATGAAGTGTAGAGGTAAGGAGTACAGACTCTGTATAAAAAAGTGTCCGTAGGAAATCGTTAAATATGGGTGGCGCTACTGTAGCTATAGTCTAAATTTTAAAAAACTTTTTAAAAAAAACTATTACACAGACTTTCACAATATTTCTTTTTACAATAATTATATTATTGCTTACAAAACTTTTATTTTCAAAATCACGCTCAACGTATTTTACGGCGATTTATCATTCCCTGTAGCTACTAGAGCGCTGTTGTGGAGAGTTTTTGAAATGTTATTTACTGCTAACGGATGGACACATTTTCAACTATTCTTCTATGGGAGATTATCCTCCCTACCTCTATACTCCATGATAAAAATTAAAGAATCTCTCTACCATGTATATACTCTGTAACTCTGATATGGTCAAAGAGTATGGTAGTATCGTAATCATAAGCTACATTTACACATTCGCACGAGTGACCAGGCGAGCGCCACAGCGAGTCGGGGTACGAGCATAAATATGTTTTATGTAAACGGTAGTTCGTCAATCGAATCCTGCTATGGCCTCGTGTTTCACGTCACCGCTCGTGACAATCATGTCGCAAGAGGGTTTTTTGGCCACGAGACGAAAGGAAAAGGGCGGCGAGACGAATTAGTATTTACACATTTGCTTTTTAGTTCATTTCATAGCAAACGGCCTATCAAGTAACATAAACAAAATGGACTTGACCAAAAATAAAGTTATGATGTTTTTGGAGCTTTATCATAGTCAGCCAGTCATTAATAATTCAAAGCATGTTCATCATAATAATAAGCAGAAAGTATACAATGCTTTGACCAGCATATCAGTAGTAACCAGAGAAACCAGAAGACCAGTAAAAGATTGAAAATTAAAGAAAAATTGTTTGATGAATCAGAACAACACGGTATAAATCACATTATCGTTGCAAATGCAATGCAAAAACCTCTAGAATGTTCTTAGCCAGGCTGCAGTAGAAATTATTAGACGCGAATATGTAAACGCTCATTCGAGTAGCCACACGAATACCTCGCCAACAATTTGTCGAATGGTGAGGCGAATCACGAGCACGCATGTGTAAACGCGGTATAAGATTGAGGAATGGTACTATGATATTGGTATATTTTGATATGGATTTATTAATCTGTGAAACAGACTGCAGTTGTTATTGTTACGCGCTAAAATCGGCGCACTAGCGCTATCTAGTCTCGAACCAAAGAACTAAACTTCTTGAAGTTTAAAACTCGAACTCTCGGTACCTTACGCGTGTTTACTTGAACATTCTGGATATTTTGCTAATTTATATAAGTAGGCGCTGCAAGATGCGATCGGGCAGAGTTGAACTCGGCGACACAAGCGAAGCTTCGGAGCGGAATTAAGTGAATTAGTGTGTTTAATTATTAGTGTTTTTAGTTTTAATTTGTGTAAAGTAAATTAAAGTGTTAATTTAGGTAATCCTATCGGCAATTTTTATTGTCACGAACCGCAAGCTCGTAACAATTGGTGTCAGAAGTGGGATAAAATAATGCCGATTTTACCTAAGGAGGAAACGGAGGGTGTCCGTACCCGAAGTCAACGCCAGCAGGAGACGGACCAACGAAGATTTGCTGGTGCAACGCCGCAGACGTCGGAGGGCCAGCCACCGGCTGCAGGCCCGTCGGTAGCTCCTACATCTGCAGCACCTGACTTAGGTGCTCTGATGGTGATGCTGCAGGAGCAGGCTCGCCGACAGGAGGAGCAGGCTCGCCGACAGGAGGAGCAGGCTCGCCGACAGGAGGAACAGGTCCGTCAGTGGAAAGAGCAGCTGCAGAGCGGACAAGAGGAACAGGCCCGCCGACAGGAGGAACAGATGCTCCTCATGAAGGACCTTCACGCTATCTTCGGGAAGGAGATAAAGGAGGTGAAGGATAGGGTTGCTCAGCATGACAAACGCCTGTCGGAAGCTGAAACCAAAATCGAGAAAGCTAAAACCCAAATCGACCAAGTAAACAATCGGGTTGACAACGTAATGGCTGACATGAAGAAATCACTGGACGAACTCAAACTTGGAGATGGAGCTATAGCTCCCGTAGTAGCTACAACACCTTCGCTACGTGGGTTCAAGGTGCCACCGTTCGACGGTACCTCTTCCTGGTCAGCCTACAAAATCCAGTTCGAGGCTGTTATGAAGGCGAACGGCTGGAATAAAAGCCAGGCCATGACTGCACTCACCTTAGGCCTGCGCGACCAAGCCTTAACCGTGTTGGAAGCTCTCGGTAAGAAAGTGACCTACGAGCAGCTCCTTGAGGCATTGGAGGTGAGATATGGCGACGCTCACCTGGAACACGTCTTCAGCTTAAAGATCGCGTGCAGCGCATCAACGAAAACCTGCAGCAGTGGGCTCTAGAGGTGGAGAAGCTGGTGCGAAAAGCATACCGGTCTGTACCTGCGCTCATTGAAGGGAACCTGGTGCAGACATTCATCGACGGCATCCGTGACCTGGAAGTCAGAGCTGCTGTGAGGCTCGGGCACCACGAGACACTTAAGAACGCCTTGGTCCATGCACTGGAGGTGGAAGCCGTGCGGCAGGATCATCGTTCCCATCGCGTCAGGGAGGTTGCAGCAACTACAGTCCGTGACCGCAGCAAAGAATACAGCCCTAGGTGCTATGGCTGTGGGGAAAGGGGCCATCTTCGATCCAGATGCCCTAAACTAACCGTGGAAAGGAGAGTTGATCGATCTCGAGAGGGTAGTACAGCTAACGGCACTGCCTGGCGGCGACAGGATCATCGTTCACCTCACGCTAGGGAGGGTACAGCAGTTACGGTTCGCGACCACAATAAAAGATACAGCCCTAGGTGCTATGGCTGTGGGGAAAGGGGCCATCTTCGGTCTAGCTGCCCTAAGCACACCCTAGGAAGGGAAGGTGAACGGTCTCAGAAAGGAAGTGCGGCTAACAACACCGCCCAGCAGCAGCAGGAATACGACTTTACTATCAGACACTGCAGCGGGAAATCTCACGGCAACGCAGATGCATTGACAAGACCTTGTCCTGAAGATTGCAACCATTGTAGTAGGCAAGGTAAGGAAGTGGTATCAGTGAGGATGCTCAGAACAGACCACCTCAGCAACGGGTGGAAGGACAGCCTACGACATGCACAGCAGGAAGATCCGGACATCAAGCCGATTCTGGGATGGATGAAGGCCCGTGCTACCAAGCCTAAGTGGAAGGACGTCTCAGCGATGAGTTCAACCACGAAAAGCTATTGGGCCCAATGGGACAGCTTGCTGCTTCAGGATGGAGTCCTGTGCCGTAAATGGGACAATGGTCGAGGAGACAGCTGTCGTCTGCAAATGGTCGTCCCTAAAGCTAAAGTGCCGAATGTTCTACAACTGTGCCATAATGGTCGTTCAAGAGTCCATCTGGGAGTTAATCGAACTCTACTGAAGGTCCGAGAACAGTTTTACTGGGTCCATTATCGTGACGATGTCGAGGATTGGTGTCGTACATGTACAAGTTGTGCGGCTGTGAGGGGACCTCAGACATGGAGTAGAGGAGCATCGAAATTGTACAATGTTGGTGCACCACGGGATAGGACATCCCTTGACATTGCGGAGCCATTACAGAAAGGCGCAAGAGGGACTCCTAAGATCGTCCATGTGGATCGCCTAGCGCGTTATTATGGGACCGATCATGCTCGGGACGAGCATGTCTTAGGAGGGGGGCAGTGTTACGCGCTAAAATCGGCACACTAGCGCCATCTAGTCTCGAACCAAAGAACTAAACTTCTTAAAGTTTAAAACTCGAACTCTCGGTACCTTGCGCGTGTTTACTTGAACATTCTGGATATTTTGCTAATTTATATAAGTAGGCGCTGCAAGATGCGATCGGGCAGAGTTGAACTCGGCGACACAAGCGAAGCTTCGGAGCGGAATTAAGTGAATTAGTGTGTTTAATTATTAGTGTTTTTAGTTTTAATTTGTGTAAAGTAAATTAAAGTGTTAATTTAGGTAATTTTATCGGCAATTTTTATTGTCACGAACCGCAAGCTCGTAACATTATTTTAAACGTAAAATGATCCTATTTTGTGTATTGAGTGTCCGCGCATGTGAAATATTAGAGAAAAAAATGAAACAAGTGCTTCAAGGTAACTTGATTTTTATATCAAAATTTATTTATTCTTTAAGCGCTTTATGAACTTGAGTGACTGTCTTCAAAATCTCCGAAAAATTTCTCAATGTAACGCATCAGCATATTGTGAATAAAAAAATCTATAAAAACGAAAAATCCCCGTGATCTCAGTCCCGCCAAGTCCCGCCCGTGACCGTGATTGGGTAAATGTATTCTGTGCCCGTTACCATGAGTGCTGTAAAGCGTTCGAAACGTCGGGTATTTAAAAAGTTAAATATACGCGATAAATTCCGTAAAAACTAGTATTATTTCAATGTGTAGTATTCGCGTAAATATAAGAAATCATTAAATATCATATTGTTATTACAGCTATAGAAGCTCTGAATAATGATATTCTTTGGAATTTACAAAGTCAAGATTATTAGATGAAGAATTAAAATTGGAAAATAAAAATTACGATAATAATGAATAACAGGTATCGTTTAAAGTATTTTAATATACTTGTTATAAATGTGGCAAGAATAGTTATAAAATTTCGGAATGTCCTGTGAATAATAACTATCCCATCAAAAATATAAATGTGAAATGAGAGCCAAGTTCAAAATTATGATATATGCCTTGGTTGTTGACTTCAACGACAAAAGAAGTGAGATCTAAATGGGTGCCAAGTTCAATGGCCAGCCCTGAAATTTATTTATAACAACATAAAATATCGTTTCTTCTTACAACTTAGGATAGTATATTGTAGCGTAAGGTCTGACTTGGCTTGTAACATTACATTACTACTTTAGATGCAAATATTGGCTGCAGTGGCATAGGTCTCCTGAGTAACATAATTCCAAAAGTATTTTTACTACTGTTCAAGCTGATAAGAGTTTATGAAATCGATTTGCACGCCCATTTTTGTGTAATAATTTTTTCCCAACATGGGGCCAGTGTGATTGTTTATATCGAATAAAGTGATGTGCCTTTAAATAGATTTACTACATCTTCTTAAATTACTTATAATAAAAGCAATGCCAAGTGCAAAATAAAATTTAATTCAGAACGTTAACAAATTATAATAATAATGATTTCTTATATTTACGCAAACACTACACATTGATTAAAAACTATTTTTACGGATTTTAACGCGTTTAATTTTACTTTTAGTTACTTTTATTTTTTTTATTCCCGACGTTTCGGGCGCTTTCCAGCACACATGGTCACGTGGGACTGTGATGACCGACGTCCCGATTTCATTGTTAAACCCGGAGTACCTGGAGTTCTGAGGTCTTGCAGTGGTATGCTTGGGTTTAGTTTTAATTTTACTGATTATAGGGTCCCAAAACTGAGTGTGGCAGCATCGTTCCCGGGACACCTGAGATTCTGAGTGAAATTGAGAGGTTCTATGGGCAGCTGTACACATCATCGTTGGAGCCACACGCAAGTGTAAGTAACGATCCAAGAGCAAGTCTTATCCGACACTATTCCGATGATATCCCGGACGTCAGTCTAAGCGAGATTAGAATGGCTCTCCAGCACTTTAAAAACGGCAAGTCCCCAGGTGAGGATGGAATTACAGTGGAGCTTCTGAAAGCGGGTGGAAACCCGGTACTAGAAGTCCTTCAGAGGCTCTTTAATTCCGTCCACCATGGTGGCACTACTCCGGAGGCGTGGAGCAGAAGTGCGGTGGTCTTGTTCTTCAAGAAAGGTGACAGCGCCCTCTTGAAGAACTACAGACCGATATCCCTTCTGAGCCGCGTCCATGTGCTGTTTTCGAGAGTCATTACGAATCGTCTCGCACGCAGACTCGACGACTTCCAGTCTCCCGAATAAGCCGGTTTCCGAAAAGGCTTTAGTACCATAGACCACATACATACCCTTCGGCAAATTGTACAGAAGTCCGAAGAGTACAATCTGCCACTTTGCCTGGCGTATGTAGACTATGAGAAAGCCTTTGATTCCGTCGAAATTCGGGCGATGCTACAGTCTCTTCAGCAGTGCCAAGTTGACTGTCGGTATATTGAAGTGCTAAAGTGTTTTGGTGTGTTTGTACAGTAGAGCTACAATAGCTATCCGAGTACAGAACCAGAGTACGAAACCTATCCAACTGCAGAGAGGTGTAAGATAGGGTGACGTTATTTCCCCGAAACTCTTCACCGCTGCATTGAAAGACGTTTTCAAGCTACTGGACTGGAAAGGATACGGTATTAACATCAATGGCGAATACATCACTCACTTTGCCGACGATATAGTCCTTATGGCAGAATCGCTGGAGGACTTAAGCACTATGCTCAATGACCTCAATGGTGTCTCCCAATGGATAGGTCTTAAGACGAATATGGACAAAACAAAGATCATGTATAATGTCCATGTCACACCTATGCCGGTAGTTGTTGGGAGCACTAAGCTCGAAGTTGTTGACGAGTACGTCTACCTGGGACAAATAGTCTGACTAGGAGAGTTCAACTTCGACCGAGAGGTCAATCGACGGATTCAACTCGGCTGGGCAGCATTCGGGAAATTACGACGCATCTTCTCGTCACATATACCTCAAAACCTGAAAAGTAAGTTGTACAACCAGTGCGTGTTGCCAGTGATGACCTTTGGAACCAAGACGTGGTCCTTCACTGCTAGCCGTATGAGGACGCTCAAAGTCGCTCAGCGAGCTATGGAGAGGGCTATGCTTGGAGTTTCTTTGCGTGATAAACTTAGAAATGAGGATAACCCCAGTACAACCAGAGTGACCGACATAGCCCAACAAATTAGTAAGCTGAAGTGGCAACGGGCCGGCCATATAGCTCGAAGAACCGACAACCGTTGGGGAAGAAGGGTTCTTGAGTGGCAGCCTCTTACCGGGAAGCGAAGTGTAGGGTGACGCCCCACTAGATGGAGTGACGACCTGGTAAGACATGCAGGAAGTCGATGGATGCAGGTGGCTCAGGATCGTGCTTTGTGACATAGCTTGGGGGAGGCCTATGTTCAGCAGTGGACTTGTGAAGGGCTGTAATGATGATGATGATAGGGTCCCAAGCAGGTGGTAGTACCCAGCCTCCTTCTCTATTGAAAATAGGATGTTTTTTAATTTCAATAGCCTCACGTATCATCCTTGGTAGGAATCGGTGTTCTTTCGCGAAGATTTGTGGTCTATCAAATCTGATGTAATAGTTGGGGCCGTCTAGGATATGATCACAAACTGCAGACTTCCCGGAACGTTGATGCTTCACATCAGCTATATGTTTTTTTACGCGGGTTCTAATTGATCTTTTTGTTTGTCCTATATAAGAGAGACCACTAACAATCAAGCTTGTACACTCCTGCATTTTATAGAGGAATATGACACTTGACGGATGGTAGGAACTGACTAATCTTCTTCGGCGGCTTGTAGAATGTTCTAATAGAAGCTCGCTTCAATATGTAGCCTATCTTGTCAGTGACACCTCTGACATATGGTAGTACAGCAGCACACGCTTGACTGTGGCCGGCTTCACTTGGTCACTGTGACGTAGGTGCGGAACCCGAAGCTTGTTGTGGTGCAGAACTTGCTTGACGTGCTGAAGCTCGGCGGCCAGGTGTTTGCTGTCACAGATCCCCCCGTGCTCTCTGTAACAAAGATTTGCCCACGGTAGCTAACTGTGAAGGATGGTGGTGAGTTTCACCGTTTAAATATCGGTTTGTATGGGTCTTTTTCCTACACACAGTGTGACCAATGGTGTTGTTAGGATTTCGGATGACTAACACATCTAGGAAAAGTAAGGAATTATTTGCCTCTAACCCCATAGTAAATTGAATTTTAGGGTTTATGGAATTAAGATGTTCTAAAAATGCAGTTACTTTGTCTGATGGTAAAATTGTGAAAGTATCTTCTACGTACCGCTTGTAGATCCTTGGTGTAACAGGTGCAGTAAGGAGGGCTTTCTCTTCAAAGCCTACCATGAATATTAAGTTTATGAATAAATCTATTATTCAGTTAAATAAAAATAATTGTTTTTTAACAAAAAAAAAACAGCGCATTGGGGTTTGCTTCTGTATTGTTCTACTTAATGCTTATAATACAGTACTTTTTACCGATAATTATTTTCAATATTCTGTACTTCTGTGTCTTCTCGTAATGTCGCACTAAAACAGTATTATTTTCTACTAAAACCAAATTATACTTGTATCTTCTTCTGTATCTGTTTCAATAACATTTATTATTTCTGCTTCTGACATCCTCTGATATTTTTCTTTGAAATATATTTATTTCTTTTTATTCTCTAGGTCTAGGATCTAGGTATTAATTTAAAAAAAAGTATATACTTAAGTATGGAACTATGGAGAGCGATATGCATGGAGTTTCTCTGGGTGATAAACTTATAAATGAGAATATCCGCAGTAGAACCATAGTGACCGACATAGCCCAACTAATTAGTAAGCTGAAATAGCAATGGGCCGGCCATATAGCTTGAAGAACCAACAACCGATGGGGAAAATAGGTTATCGAATGGCTGCCTCGTACCGGTAGGCGTAGATGGAGTGACGACCTGGTAAGACATGCAGGAAGTCGATGGATGCAGTTGACTCAGGACCGTGCTTTGTGGCGTGCCTTGGGGAGGCCTATGTTCAGCAAGTGGACTTGTGAAGGGCTGTAATGATGATGATATACTTATAGTCAACCAAATCTAAGACATACCTTTTGACATTTTACATTGATCATTTCGCAATAACTTTGCAACTTTGCTTACTCACACGATTTAAAATAATCTTTTACGTAAATCCGAAGAATTATGAAGCTATCTATATTTCATTACAACGTGTACATATAGTTTTTTTATCACTAATTTAAATTCGAATCTTTCAAACAAAGCAAAATATTAAAAAAATATCCAGTATCAATATTTTTACTTGCGGTCGTTTCAATGATATGTTGCTATATACCTTACCGTAGTGTTTGGATGATTAAAATTCATTGTTATGCGAATAATCGGCAAAAATATTCAAATAATCGGTAAAAATATTAAAATAATCTAATCACTATTTTTAATGTATTATTTGTTTAATAATTTTTTATTTTTGAAATTCCTTAAATTATGTTAATCAAGAATAAAACAAGTTTTTTTTTCTTTGTTGACGTATATTTGTGTAGGCAAAAAACTCATATACAAGGTCGCGCTGAAAAAACCGCTCCCGCCATTTCGGGAGCTTACTGTGCGTAATTTTGTGAGTTTGTCTTTGTCTTCTTATTTTGTGACTCGACTTTAAGAGCGCATATTCAAATATGTCCAAGTCGAAATCTACGCGATCGCTTTGGAACGGCGTAATATTGACGCACACTACAATGTTATCTCTGTGTGCGTGTCAGGGCGAGCGTGAGACTATAATAGTTGCCTAACGACGACTACGAATCACTTTGATCTTTGATTATATACCTGTCTTTGATACTATTGGAACTAAAATAATAAAAAAATAATTTCCATATAATGGCTTATATAGTGTATAGAAATCGGAGGCTAATATGTGGAAATTGTTTTATTCTTTTAGTAAATTGAAGTCGGCTTTACATTTTCACCCTATTGAGTATATTATAATATGTATATGTTCTAATTGAAAATATGTATTGTATAAAATATATATCATTTGATAAACCTTTATTCTGTTTCATAATGTAAACATAATTCATCAAACTAACAATTTCATTAGTGTTGCCAGGTCTAGCAAGTAAAATTTCGGGACGGAAGGTAAAAATAATCGGGGATTTGGTTTTTATATCCGGACAACTACAATGACTACAAAATATAGGTTTCTTTGTAGCCTTTTTTGTGCTTTATTGAGAGCCGTGGTAGCTCAGATGGTTAACGCTCACTGTAAATATCACAGTATGCGAGTAATGCGAGAAATTGTGACTGTAACTTTACTTTACTTTTGTGCTTTATAATTATTATTCGGGTCTGATCTCATAAACGAATAACTTTTCATCCAAACATCGAAAAAACTGGTTTTTTTTTCATTTTAGGCAAATTAAAACATTTTTGAACTATTTGTTTTTTGCAGTCCTTGAATTTTTCAAATCACTCATTTTAATATATTTCTGTTTAAAACTTTTGTGGGTTTTTTTCGACTGGTGAGACAATGTCGTAGTAAAAATATTTTAATGTGGTAGTAGCTAACAGATGTAATCATTTTTGCTGTCAAAATTATGGATTAAATTATAAAATAAGAAGGTTAGTAAAAATCGGGACATTTGGCGTCCCGATCAAGGGTGAATCGGGACGTGTTACTAGATCCTTGAAAATCGGGACGTCCCGCGCAAATCGGGCACATGGCAACATTAGCGGGGATCGAGCTCGGATTGTTCGCGTTTACGACGAGCACTACGCCCTTGAGCTACTCAACTCAAGCACAGCTCATATGTTTTATATCTGCGCCAAGTCGAGCAAAACAGCGGCACGGCCGTATCATCATTGCGAGACTTGGTTATTTTACTAGTTATGTTTTTGATGGCATGTCTTTGTTTAATCATAACGTTATCTCCACACTAGGAATTTTACCTAAATACATCGTTGGGGCAGTTTAAATACATTGATTTCACAAGGACAAACATCCAGACCTGGAACAAATATTTTTAGGTAATACAAATTTTTGTTCCATGTGGGATTCGAACACGCGGCGCTCAGCGCTACAACTCATTACCATCCCAATTGCTTACGTTCATTTCTCATTTTTAAAAAAATATGTATGAAATGAAAATTTGCCACCATTACATCATTTAATATTTAAATATTACTTACTACCAAAAATATCGCTTATAAAAGTCTCAATCGTTAAAATGCTCGATGGTGCTATAGGTATCTAGTTATAGTATGGTGTAGTATCAACGCGATCGCGCGGTGTCGGTGAGAAAAAGTAATACGTCCTGCCGTTGGGATTACCCGGAGCGTACTGAATCGAACGGCTTTTTTTTTTTGCGGCCGAAGTAATTAAAGGGCTACCCTATACGTAGGGAGGCGGAAAATGCATTACGCATACCACGATAGCCGGTCTATCGAGGTTATGAGGGGCTCACTGTCCTACCGGGGACCCTAAGTGATACCCTCTAAAAACCGCCTTTGGGGACAGGCAACCGGCTGATTAAGCTCTATTGTGCCTTATCATGAGCGACCCTCTTTTGGGAAAAGAGGGCGCAGGCGGCTAAGTGCCGCTGAGGGAGTGCCTACGAAGGCAAATTAATGTTGGTTATTACAATAATTTTATTTAATTAGAGTTGGCCTGAGCCGCCAGGAGACAGTTCAGGTCGTTTGAAAGTTTATTAGGCGGGTCCGAGAGAGAGTTTCTCGGCCTGCGGACACGATAGCGAGAGGGGGGGTGGGGCTGCATAAGAAGCTGCCTCACGAATTAAATGGTTTGGGTGCGACTCTGAGGCTTTGAAGAAGTTCTCAGAGAGTTTTTTTAAAAAATTGTTGAATTGTTGGGAGCTCTAAGTCCCGATGAAGGTCGGCATTACGGACGTACCAGGGTGCGTTCGCAGCTCGACGACAGAAGAGGTTCTGAACTATTTGGAGTTCATTTAAAATATTCGGGTTTGCGTGGGCAAAGACGGGGCCCGCGTAGGACATGACGGGTCGTATACAGACCTTGTAAAGGGTGCGCTTGTTTCGGAGGGACATTTTACTGTGTCGGCCCAGCATACTGTTGAGCCTACTCAGATAAAATCGTGCGTGACGGGTTACTCTTTTGACGTGGGGTCTGAAAGTGAGCCCCGTGTCTAGAGTGACACCTAAATATTTGGCGGACGTATGCCAGGGGACAGGGGTCCCTAGCATACGTATTGGTGGAGTGTTTTTGAGGCGGCGTCGTTTATAATCGAAATGAACGGCGGAGCTCTTCTCCGGGTTCACATCGATGCGCCACTTTTTGAACCAAGCTCCTAGGTCATCAACTGACTTTTGGATCTTGTTCCGTATGAAGGGTAGTGAGACACCTTTGCAGTAGATAGCAGTGTCGTCTGCGAAGAGGGAGAGTTGAACACCATTCGACGGGATGGGAATGTCGTTGGTGAACAGAATATACAGCAGAGGAGCAAGTACTGAGCCCTGAGGGACACCAGCCTTGATAGTTCGCTGTGAGGAAAGCGTGCCTTCGTGTCTAAAACGAAAGGTACGATGTTTTAAACAGGAGGCCACGAGACGAACTAGACGATCGGGGAGACCTATTTTATAGAGCTTGTAGATGAGGCCTGTGTGCCAGACTCTATCGAAAGCTTTAGCTATATCGAAAAAGACCGCGATGGTCTTATGACGACGAGGATAGAAACCGCTGAGGATATATTCCACAATGCGGTGGACTTGTTGGGGACATGAGTGTTTGGCTCGGAAACCGAATTGATGGGGAATGATAAGAGGGTCGCCGTCTGTGGGAAACAGGTAGCGCCTCATACGAGTTTGGATGACTCTTTCGAAGAGCTTGCCCATTGCCTTGAGGAGGCTAATGGGGCGATGGCTGGAGGGGAGGTCGAGAGGCTTGCCCGGCTTGGGAATTCCAATCACAGTTGCCTCTTTCCACGTAGTGGGAAAATAACTAAGGTTGAAGCAGGCGTTGAAGATAACAGATAAAAAGGCCAACACCTGCTCGGGAAAGTGTTTTAGGGCTTGGTTGGAGATGCCATCCGTGCCCGGAGCCTTTTTAGGCTTAAGTCCTTTGATGAGGAATGAAATCTCATCATTGGACACAGAGATAGGTTCGGAGGCCGTAGGGGGTGAGTTCCGGCGGCGGACCTCATCCTCCACTGCCTGGACGTGTGAGGGGTCGACGGGTTGAGAACTAGGAGAACATTGAGCGGCAATGCTATCTGCAAAGCACTCAGCCTTTTTCCTCGTCCTCGAAGGCAACTGTGCCGTCGGGACGGGAGAGAGGGGGAGTGTGGGTGATAGCGTCTATGCGGAGGGCTCTAGCCAGCTGATAGTACGCTGTGTGAGATGGAGAGATATTCTCCATGAGCTTACTCTTTTCGAGATCTTGAAATTCAGAGAGGCGGAAGCGGAGTTTTCGTTGAAGACGATTGGCCGCGCGCCTATATTCGGGGGGTGGGATATTTTGCTGCTCTCCGGAAAGCAGCTTTTTTGGCTTTTAATAGGTTGCTAATATGTAGGGGAAGCCCACTATTGTTAGCAACCGGGACGACCCTTTCGTTCTCCTTAAGGGAGGATTTAATAAGGGTGGAGAGTGAATCGACCGCGGTGTCGATTTTTTCGGGACTGTCTAAGTCCGACGGTATGGGAATGGTAGAATCCTGTGAGTCCAGAGCTTTAGCTAGGGACTCCTTGAATCCCTTCCAGTTAGTGAAGGTTTTCGTGTGTGTTGGGGGAGGTGGCTGATGGCCAAGAATGAGGGAGACCGGTCGGTGATCTGAAACCAGATCGTCTAGTGTCTCGATTGCTCTGAGGTTGAGAGAAACTCCTTGGAGTAACGCAAAATCTAATACATCGGGTGCGTGATCGGTGTTATCGGGAAAGTGAGTAACACCGAGAGGACTATGGACGGTAATATCAAGAGACTGCGTGATATCGAGCAGTATCTTGCCACTAGGGGACGTAGTGCGGCATGTCCATTCAGTATGCTTGGAGTTAAAGTCTCCAAACATAATGACTGAATTGCCCAAGGATAAAATGGCCTCAAAATCTTTTTTGAGGGGATAGGTTCCTGAAGGGATGTAACAGGAGGCTATGAGGATGGACTGATGTCCAGTCATAGCTAGCCTGCATACCGTGGCTTCCATGTTGGTAAGCTGCGGAGTAGAAATGGGGGGAGCAATGAAGTGTCTTCTTGTAATAGATGGCCGTTCCGCCACCTCGGCGGTCGGGTCTGTCATTACAAAGAAGAGAGAAGTTTTTAATAGAAAGGCCTCTAGTGTCCTTAGCTTTGAAATTAGTTTCCTGTAGGAGGAGGAAATCGACTTCACGATTTCGAAGAAAGAGCTTAAGCTCTGGGAGGTTATTTCGCAAGCCGCTAATATTAAATGATACAAGCGATAAACCCTTAGGTTTGATACGATCGTGGGATCTTGGTAGGTTAATTTGCTCAGACATTGAAGTTAAGTTAATTAAGTTAACTTAACTTACAACGCTAGCAGAAGATCGTTGTGTTCAGCAAGAGCGAGGAGACGCTCTTGAGGGGACTTCGCCGCGCGCAGTTTGCGTGCTATAACGGTGATCTCCCTAACATCGATATTCCTAATCGCGGAATATAGCGTGTTGTAGTCGTCGGGTGTGGGCTCTGCCTCGTGTGCGTACGAGGTTGTCCGCGGTGGGTCTGCCTTTTTGGGCCCCCAGGGAAAGACTGGAGGCTGCATTGGCTTGGAGAAGCCCGGAGGGGGGCCGAATTATGCCCTGAGGGGGCCTAGGGGGATCCTGAGGGGGGCCTAGGAGGACCCTGAGGGGGCCCTAGGGGGACCCTGAGAGGGTCGAGGGAAGCCCTGGATAGGCTGAGAAGGGCCCTGACGGGGCCGTTGTTGGAGGGCCGGGAATGAGCGATCATTCACCGGCGGTGGAGCTTTCCTACTGGGGCGAGGTTGAGGTGCGCGTGGGCAACCCTTGTAGTTCGCCGGATGTCCTGTCTGGTTGCACAGGACACAGGCGAGCGGGGATTCGGCGTCTTTGGGCCGGGGACACTCTTTAGTGTTATGAGGTTCCAGGCTCTTCACGCACCTGGGTGGGGCGGAGCAGTTGGCCGCCGCGTGACCATAAAGTTGGCAGCGGTGGCACTGCGCCGGGAAACCGGGCCTATGTGGGGGCTCTACCTTCACTCTTGACAGGCCGCACACTGTGCGCACCTGCCGGAAGATGGCTTTAGCCTCCGGCACGTTTGTCAGGATTACTAGGGCAAGGTTGTATCTCTTGCCCGTTCTATTGTGCATTTTGTGCACTGATTCTACGGGGAAACCTTGGGACTTAAGGTCCTCAAGGATTTCCTCGTTAGAGAATTCGAATGGGACGCCTCTGATGACGGCCCTGACTTTACGCTCTTCAGGGAGAGCGTACGTGTGGTAAGATACCCTTTCGGCTGTGAATAGCCGGGTGATTGCGCGGAAGTCCTCGATCGAGCTTGGGATGATTTTAATCGCCTCCCCGAGGTTGACGGCATGATTGTATTTAATACCTGCGTCGTAGCAGGTCTTAGACAGGTGGGTGAACTTAGCCTTGTCTCTTAGGAAGACAGGGGGCGGAACTTGCTTCTTCGCTGGTACTGGAGCACAACGAGAGGCTGGTTTGGATGGTGTGGGGATGTCTAGTGACATCAATCGGACGGGGGCAGCGTCGAGGGCTGCGGAGGTTGAAGGAGCGGCAGGGGCCGCTGAAGTGGGGGGGGGGTGCGTTTTATCGCGGCGCGCTTTCCGTTGCGCTTGGAGGTGACGGTGGTGAAGTTGGACTCCCCGGTTCCTTCGGAGTCAGAGGACTCCGATGAACTGGAGCCTGAGGTAGTGGCGGGCCTCTTCCGGGAGGTCGGTGCCGAGGATTCGGAGCATGCGTACTCCATATCTAAGGGGGCAGATTCTAGTGGGGCAAAGGAGTTCCTCGTTTCGAGGTATGACTGTACTACTGGCGGTGGAAGGAGTACCTGAGGGGCAGGGAGGGGAGCCTGGGCGGCGATGGTGGCGATGGCGGCGATGACCGTCTCATTGCCATTTAACCCGTATTGGGTAATGAGGGCGGCTAGGGACTCAGTGAAGCTGGAGTTGGCCATTTCGGTCGAGTAAGCTAAGCTAAGTAAAGTAAAGGTGAGGACGGGTCCCTGCTCTCGGTAGAACAGGGACTAGAATCGAACGGCGTCTGCGTATGATGTTTTATAGTATTTTTAAAATAATTATATAAAATAATTGACAAAATAAAACGAGCTAAAATTTTTTTTTGCATAAGTAACATTACATGTATTTTGATAAAATAATTAAAATAGATATGTTTATAACCAAATACATGGAAAAAATTACATTGAAGTAGACAGTTTTGGTGATTTTATAATATTATTTTATAATATTAAATCGAAATATTTTCGTAATTTAGGGTTTGCTATACACTAAGAGACTATATATTCCATTATAATAACGCTTAAAATAAAGTATTTTAGGTTATAATAATGGTTGTATTCAACCTGAAAGATAACTCTGATGCATATTTTCGTAAAACGCTGTGAAGGGATTGTCTTCGCCCCAAAAAACCGTCATTAAAAACTATGATTTTGCATTGCTATGTACTAAATAAAGACTTCATCTTTCTAAAGCCCTAATTTTCAGCAAATAATCTCGTCACGTCGTTACGATATCGCCTTTGGAAAAACCATAAAACATGTAGTTTTCGACGCGAAACGCATATGCCCTCTTAACTTGTTGGACTGTTTCTTCTATATTCGTTGAAGCATGTGCCCATGTCACAAAGGGTGATTGGGCAAAAGTAGTAGAAAAAACAAAAAAAATTGATTATGAATGACTTTGAAAGAAACATTAGTTTTGACTGCATTATTGAAAATCAAATACGAGGATGGCACTGAAAATTACGGGAATCAAGGAAGGACACAACATTACTATTTAAAAATGTATTTATTGCTTTTCGAAGTATTCTCCGCGAAATTTGACACATTTTTCCATACGATGGAACCAATCATTGAAGCAACCATTCCATTCGGAAGTTGGGGTCTCCAAAATGGCCGTTTTGTAGGCGTCCACAGCTTCTTCAGGTGATGAAAATCTCTGTCCACGCAATTTATTCTTTATTTTAGGGAAAGTATAGAAATCATTAGGACTTAGGTCGGGGCTGTACGGCGGATGGTCTAATAATTCTATGTTTTGTTGCTCTAAAAACTCTTTTGTTCTGTGTGCGGTGTGAGAACTCGCATTGTCGTGATTGAGGATGATGCGGCGGTTGCAGTTCTCTTTACGGAGTTCAGAAACGACCTGTGGCAAACAAATGCTAGCATACCATTCTGCATTAATCGTTCTTTGTCCCTCAAGAGGAATAGTCGTAACATGGCGGTTTTGGAGACAAACGTCGCCACCATTTTTTTTGCAACACTCCGTGAACGAACAATTTTTGTTGGCTTTAACTCATTTTCGAACACCCAAACTCGTGACTGGTTTATTGTTTCGGGTTCGTACGCGTATATCCAGGATTCGTCACCCGATACGATGTTGTATACAGTATTTGAGGATCCTGCGTGGAATCTTTCGAGAGTTCTGACGCACCAAGTAACGCAAGCCGCTTTTTGCTCGTCACAGAGCGAATGCGGTATCCATCGGGAAAACAACTTTTTTTACACCTAATTATTCATGCAAGATTACGATCGATACGATCTTTCTCAATTAGCTTACGCACAGCATCAACGTTTTCTTGGATGACTGCAGTATTTGGACAACCTTGACGGGGATCATCACTGAGCTTGACACGTCCACGTTGAAATTCAGCAAACCAGCGATAAATTGTGGTTTTGGATGGGGCTTCATCACCAAATGCAGAAATCATCCGGTCCACACTGTTTTTGTGTTAAACCACTTCGAAAGTCATAATAAATCATCGCTCTTGAATTTTCTCGAGTCAATTCCATTTTCTCAACGACTAAACAAGTTTGACAAAACCTTGTGACAAGACCGAAAATCTTTTTTTTAAATAAAGAAATGGTATTCGAGTTTTAAAACCAAGGAGTTTTCAATTAAAAAAGATTTTAATATGACAGGAACAGTGGAAATATTCTATTCCCGATACTTTTAGTGCAGTCTAGTATTAATTAATGTAAACAACGACATCTCAACTAGTTGTACTGAAAGTAACTGAATAATTTTTTTTAATCAGTTTCAATCCTAAATTTTTATAACTATGCCTCTAGAAATAAGCATTAACAACAAATACGAAGAAACTGATAAATCTTGTGTTTTAAATTATCCGTTTTTAATTTATTATAGTTTAATCAAACAGAACTGTAAATGATTTTTTTTTATAGAAGAGGGGGCAAACGAGCATGCGGCTCACCTGATGTTAAGTGAGTACCGCCGCCCATGACGTTTGCCGCGACGTATCGAGACGTTTGCCGCGGAGTGCGTTTAGGAAATTTGGCGGCTGGGATTAATCCGAACAATTCCTCAGAGCACTCCCCATGGTATATGCGAAAGAAAATGCGAAGAGATGCAACATCTTTTCACAGCGCCAGTGAATCGAGCCGATCGGAAAGCACTAAAGCACTCGATTGTCAATGATTCAAGCCGCTCTGCGCTGGATGCGATCAAGTGGAAGGGGCTGGTACTGGGAAGCTCCAGCCTAGAGATGGGAACAGTATTCCATATGCGGCCGAACCTGCGCCTTGTAAAGTTGCAGGCGGTGTGCTGGCATAAAATACTGTCCCGCTTTGCTGAGCACGCCAAGCTTTTTAGAGGTCAATTTGACCTTCTCTTCCAAGTGGCCATGAAACTGCACGTCACTCGATATGTCAAAGCCGAGGATTCCGATACTGGCTGAGGTAACAAGGGGAGTGCCTTGAAACTGAGGAGATACGACAAATGGGTTCTTTTTAGCGGTTAACGCGCAAACTTGTGTCGTCTGAATGTTAAACTGGACTAGATTTAGTCGCCCCCAATCCGAGACTCTGTTTAGCAAAGACTCGACTTCAGACACAAGTTTGTTCCGGTACTCGGAGACGTTTTCCCGAGAAATATTGGCACGGCCGGTATACAGAGCATCACCAGTGCTGTCATCTGCATAGCAATTAATGTTACGAGTTTGCAATATATAATTGATATGCAGAAGAAACAGCGTTGGCAATAGCACGCAGCCTTGTGAAACACCAGCATTAATAGGCTTGTAATCAGAGCTTGCACCATCTACAACGACATTGATGCTCCGATCTGCAAGAAAGCTGGTGATCCAATTGCACAATTTCTCGGGAAGCCCATAGGGTGGGAGCTTCGAAAGAAGCGCCTTGTGCCAAACCCGATCGAAGGCCTTTGCAATGTTCAAACTAACGGCCAATGCCTCTCCCTTGGACTCTACTGCCTCCGCTCATCTATGAATTAGTTAGACCAGAGATCACCAGCTGATCGCTCACGACGAAAACCGTATTGGCGATCACTAATCAACTGGTGATCCTCAAGGTAACTCATGAGCTGGCAGTTTACAATGGAGGCCATTGTTTTGGAGAACAAGGAGGTGATGGCGATAAGCCAGTAGTTGGACGGGTCTGAGCGGTTACCTTGTTTAGGGATCGGGTGGACGAAAGCCATTTCTATTATTTGGAATTATGCCTAGGAAGTAGGAGTACCGGAAAAGACGCGTTAAAATCGGTGCCAACTCCGGAGCACACGTCCTAAGCACAATTGGGGGATTCCGTCAGGCCCACTCGACTTGTGGATGTCCAGAGAGAGGAGTGCTTTGCGAACCGAGCGCTGTGCACTTCCGGCATGGAGCACTCACACCGCGGGATGGTCGGCGGCGTGCTCCCCCCCTCATCGAGAGTCGAGTTGGACGCAAAGAAAGAGCCTAGCAGATCGGCTTTCTGCTTTGCAGTATGGGCCAGTGAGTCGTCCTCCCTGTGCAGAGATGGAAGAGATGGCTGACAGAAATTCCCCTGGATAGCCTTGGCGAGAGACCAGTTTGCATGGGTTCCAGAAGGAAGGCGAACTAGTTTCTCGCTAATTCTGCCTATGTGCTCTGACTTTGCCTTGGCAATGACTCTTTTGAAGGTCCTGGAGGCGGAATTATACTTCTTTTTTAGAGCGCTGATGTTTACATCCCGGAACGTTGATGCGTCAAGCCAGGCTTGGTAGCACTCCTGCTTATAGCATGATGCTATTTTACAGGAGCGACAAAACCGTGGCTGAGATTTGCCTCCGATGGGCACCACAGAGGAAGGAATAAAAAGTTCCATACCCTAAAGTACCGATACCGACCGACATCAGCGACAGAATCCGCAACAATGTTGGGATCATCCAGCGAGAAGCAAACCCGCCCCCAAGGGTAGGATGCAAAGAAAGACCGCATCCTATCCCAATCGGCTGGTCTATAGTGCCATTATTGAAATGGTTTCTGAGCTCAAAAAGGAACAAAACGATAAATTTAACTCCCTAGTGGATAAAGTTCATAATTGTATTAACACCCACACAGAGCAAAATAAGGCTATCTCTAGTGCTATAGACTTTATAAGTCAAAAATATGATGACCTACTCTCAAGAATTTCTTAGAACAGGAAAAATCCACGGTAATTTTATACTTTCGCGGTACCCTCATTTTTTGGCTCTAGAAAATCTAAAAATCATCCGATTTCAATGATTTTTTTAAATCTTCGTTTTTATGGCGGATTTACGAAAAAAATATGGAAAATATCTCACGTGAAGATTTCATATAGTTTAAATTAATTAAACGAATTTTATATATTTTTTGTTAATCTACTCAAAAAACAAACATTTAAAAAAATAATTTTTTTAAATTCACGTAATAATGTTTATTTATTCATTTCTTTGTGAAGCGAGCTCGGGACTTAGGACATCCCGACTTGGACAAGTTAGGTTAGAAGGAGATGGCGGGGACGAGTGAGCGAGCGAAGTGAGCGAATAGACCCTGCCATCTCCTTCGTGGTTATTTTCTCTAAACCACTCAGAAGTAGGATCCCGCGGGACTTCATCGACCGGACTTACCTCGACTGTGCTACGTTGAGTGGCGTGGTGCTTCCCTTCCCCGAGTACCTAGAAATATCGAGCTCACTTCGTTCGATCTTACACTCAATAAAACACCAAAATATTTTTTTTATTAAAAAACATTTTTCAATTTTTTTTTAATTTGCTTGTTTTTATTTGTGAAGATTATGAAAAAAATATAACAACTTCATTCGATTATTTGTAAAAAAGTTATCAGCAATTATACATGAATGAGTGCATTTTCATGGACATTTAAAGCCCTGAAACCAATATAAGTTTTGATTTTTTTTGTTCCTGTAATTTTTTTCGTATATCCGCCGTAAAAATGAAGATTTAAAAAAAATATCGAATAAAGGATGATTTTTCGATTTTCTAGAGCCAAAAAACAAGGGGACCGCGATAGTATAAAATTACCAAATCCACCAACCACAAATATGTACAGACAATGGAGTCCGTTGTAAACTGCCAGCTCATAAGGTACCTTGAGGATCACCAGCTGATTAGTGACCGCCAATACGGTTTTCGCCGTGGTCGATCAGCTGGTGATCTCTGGTCTAACTAACTCATAGATGGGCGTGGGCAGTAGAGTCCAAGGGGGAGGCATTGGCCGTTAGTTTGGACATTGCGAAGGCCTTCGATCGGATCTTTGCCACAAAGCGCTTCTTACGAAGCTCCCTTCCTATGGGTTTTCCGAGAAATTTTTTGATGTTGCATCTCTTTGTATTTTCTTTCGCATATACCATGGAGAGTGCTCTGAGGAATTGTTCGGATTAATCCTAGCCGCCAAATTTCGTGAACGCACTACGCGGCAAACGTCACAATACAATCCACACAATCTGGATGCTTGGCGGTCCACCACTGTACGTTTCAAAAGGAGTTTTCTTCCGCGTACAACCTTTCTGTGGAATAGTTTATTCGGCGATTTTTCCGGACTGATACGACCTGGGGACCTTCAAGAAAAGAGCTTACTTCTTTCTAAAGGGCCGGCAATGCACCAGCAATTCCCCTGGTGTTGCGGTTGATCATGGGTAGCGGTAGTCACTTAACATCAGGTGAGCCGCATGCTCGTTTGCCCCCTCTTCTATAAAAAAATACTCTAGAGAATAAACCGGAGCAGTTGGAGCATCATCATCGCAGCTCGAGTATTGAAGTGCGTAATTTACCCAAAAAAATGGGGTAATCGAAAGAAGATCTATTAAATATTATTAAAAAAATTAGGAGCTGCCATCATAGATTTGCATTTAATCGGATGTATCGGATGTAATGTAACCGAAGCAGGTCCGCGACGTATATCGCATAAACACCAAGAAAGCAAAGAACCAGCCCATAGTAGCGGAATTTTCAAGTGTGTTCTTAAAGAATAAAGTAGTTGAATCCGTCAAGGCATTTAACACAAAAATATGACCTGCATGAAACCTTGATGGTCCACCCAAATCGATTTTCGTCTCTGAGAGTTTGACAATTAAGGCGAAGAGACTCTTCTTTTTAGCCAGGGTATTTGCTAAGAATAATGCCTTTAAATACTGCTGGATATCAAGAGGTAAAATATATCTTCAGAGGGAGGAAGGAGTACCGCTTGTAAAAGTTAATAGTGAAAGCGATCTAGAAAACATTAATAAAGAATGACTATATTTACTTATTTATGTTATTCGTTGTCATAAAATATGCATGTTTATTGTTTTCTATATTTTGTGTGTTTGTTTGTGTTATAAGGGTTTTTTGTTTAAACTTATTTATTTTAAAATAAATTTATAAACGTATTTCACAGATACCTTCTCAAATACTATCACTGATACCTGAATACATCACCTTAATACATATAAATGTACATTCACGTACAGTTTACAATCTTGTACACAAAATTCACACTTACACACTACTTTTACACTTAAGAGTAACAAATATTATATACTCCAGTAATATGTTACAATTCTTGGTCTCTCTACCCAGATATATTATATTGCTTTATTTTGCGAAACTCATTTTTCTGAAATACGTAAACTATTATTATTGCACACTACAGCCGATCGCTATTTTATTCCAAATGGATGATAACTCTTTTATCATCATCGTTGAAGTGTACATATACATTAGGTAAAATATTTTTCACTAAGTTACTTAAACATCCTTAAATTTTTAAATTCGAACATTAATAGTAAACACACACCCTTAATTGTTATATTGAATATACGATGCATTAACTATATCTTTAAAATAAACAGAACCAATCCAATTGATTATTTTATATTGTTAATTAAAGAATATGAGCTTAAATTACACTATGAAACGTCTTTAAGTGAATCCCAAATACTTAGTTATGAGCACTTACTTATAGTGGTTGCTTTACATATTTATTGCACACAATTTAACTTTTTGGTCTTAATTACTAATATAATTAAAAGGAGGAAGAAGAGTGTGGTTTCCAAGATAGTTTTGTGACCAGGATTAAGAAAGAAATGCTTCGGTGGTTTGGTCATGTGGAAAGAATGAATGAGGAAAGAGTTACAAAGAAAATTTATGTTGCAGAAGTGAATGGCAGAGTTGGAAAGGGACGACCTAGGCGAAAATTTATCGACCAAATTGGCGATTTATTGAAAATGTGCCCTTAACCGACGAGCATGTATGCGTAGGTATATGGATGTGAAGGAGGCGAGAAAGTTGTGTCAGGATCGTGCCAAATGGAAGTCTGTAGTCTTTGCCTACCCCTCTGGGTGAAGGCGTGAGTTTTTATGTTTATGTTATCATTAAAAGGCGATAACACAAAAGACTTAAGCGATGATATTGACCAATTTACAATATCAAACTCATCACTACTTTACAATCTGAATAATTTGTCTAGGTTAATATCTAATCAAAATTATAATTTAAAGTTAATGCATAAAACATTAGAAGCATAACTCGCAATATGGATGAACTTATAGTTCTAATACATAGGGCAGCTTTATAGCATAGACTTAATTTTTCTTACAGAATGTTGGTTGCCGTCCATCCACTCACTATATTCCGATAATGGATGGCTACCTTAGCTCCTCCCAGCGATACTGCTGTCATAAAAAATGACTTTTAATTGAGCAATTAATCGTCACTCTCACACGCGTGGGCTTTTTACGGGGCTTTCGAGAATACGATCGCTCTCTTTCTAACCTGTCAAAATGTTCTATAATAAAATGTAACAACGATTGTATATATAGCAATTAGTATAGAGTGAAGAAGCCAGGCTTTAGGAATGAAGTTGTCGAGAGCGGGGGCGCGCGGGCAATACGTTTGCAAGTTCACATTTCAATGTTTATTGTTTATTCTGTGTGTTTAGTTTGAGTTTTCAGAGATTGAAGTAAACCTGACCAGAAGATGTGTCGTAATTTCCCGAACACTGCCCAGCCGAGTTGAATCCGTCGATTGACCTCTCGGTCGAAGTTGGACTTACCTAGTTGGACTATTCGTCCCAGGTAAACGTACTCGCCAACAACTTCGAGCATAGTGCTCTCAACAACTACCGGCATAGGTGAGATATGAACATTAAACATGATCTTTGTTTTGTCCATGTTCATCTTAAGACCTATCCGTTGGGAGACACCATTGAGGTCATTGAGCATAGTGCTAAGGTCCTCCAGCGATTCAGCCATAAGGACTATATCGTCGGCAAATCGAAGGTGAGTGATGTACTCGCCATTGATGTTAATACCGTATCCTTTCCAGTCCAGTAGCTTGAAAACGTCTTCCAATGCAGCGGTGAAGAGTTTCGGGGATATAACGTCACCCTGTCTTACACCTCTCTGCAGTTGGATAGGTTTCGAGCTCTGATTCTGTACTCGGATAGCCATCGTAGCCCTACTGTACAAACATTTCAGTACTTCGATATACCGACAGTCAACTTGGCACCGCTGAAGGGACTGTAGCACCGCCCAAATTTCGACGGAATCAAAAGCTTTCTTATAGTCCACAGACGCCAGGCAAAGTGGCAAATTGTACTCTTAGGTCTTCTGTATAATCTGCTGCAGGGTATGTATTTGGTCTACGGTACTGAAGCCTTTTCGGAAACCGGCTTGTTCTGGAGGCTGGAAGTCGTCGAGTCTGCGTGCGAGACGATTCATAATGACTCTCGAAAACAGCACGTAGACGCGGCTCAGAACGGAAATCGGTCTGTAGTTCTTCAAGAGAGCGTTGTCGCCTTTCTTAAAGAACAAGACCACCGCACTTCTGCTCCACGCCTCCAGAGTAGTGCCACCATGGAGGACGGAATTGAAGAGCTTCTGAAGGACTTCAAGTACCGGTGTTCCACCCGCTTTCAGAAGCTCCGCTGTAATTCCATCCTCGCCTGGGGCCCTGCCGTTTTTAAGGTGCTGGAGAGCCATTCTAATCTCGCTCAGACTGACGTCCGGGATATCATCGGAATAGTGTCGGGTAAGACTTGCTCTTGGATCGTAACACACACTTGCGTGTGGCTTCAACGATGATGTGTACAACTGCCCATAGAACCTCTCAATCTCACCCAAAATCTCAGGTGTCTCGGAAACGATGCTGCCACACTCAGTCTTCAGCCTTGACAGTTGGCTCTTTCTGGCAGACAGATCTCTGGCAAAGACTTTGGAGCCCTGGTTCCGCTCGATCGCTTCTTTAATACGAGCAGTATTAAAGTTGCGTAAGTCTCGCCGCATGCATTTGGAGATCTTTCTGTTCAGTTGCCTGTATGCTGTCAAATCTGTTGAGGATTGCAGCCTCATCTCCCGTCTAACAGCCATGAGATTAAGAGTGTGATCGGAGAGTTTTTGTGTTCTTCTGCGGCGGGTCTTGCAGAACTTAGCTCCGACCGCATGGACAGTTTCCACGAGCTTGTCATTCATATCGTCCACTGCATTGCAATCTTCTAGGGTCTGAAAGCGGTTACGTAACTCGAGCTGAAAAGTCTCGGGATTCTGGATTAGAGCACGAGGGGGACGGAGCGTTGACTTCATTAGACGAGATCTCTCCAACTTAACGTTTAGGTTCAGTGTGCCTCTAACCATTCGGTGATCGCTGCCGGTTTTCACCCTTGCGATCACTGAGACATCACTGAACAGTTGGGGTCTGGTCGTCATAATGAAGTCAATCTCATTTTTTGTCGAACCGTCGGGGCTCGACCAGGTCCACTTCCTGTGAGGCCGCTTCTGGAAGAAAGAGTTCATCATAAAGAGTCCCTCTTTCTCCATAAAGTCGGCCAGCTGCTGGCCCCTACGGTTCCGTTGCCCTACTCTAAATTTCCCTAACTTCAGCTCACCACTTTCTCTTGTGCCTAGTTTTGCGTTGAAGTCTCCCATCAACACCGTGTAGTGAGTTTTGGAGGAATGCATGGCTCTGGAAATATCCTCATACATTTCCTCCATCTCCTCATCGGAATGTGCCGAGGTTGGTGCGTAGGCCTGTATGACCTTCAGCGAATACCGTTTGGTGATTCTGAGTATCAGGTACGCGACCTTCATCGACACACTCCCAATCTTTACAACGTTGTTGACGAGAGACTTGTGGACGATAAATCCGACACCTCCTTGGGACAGATGGTCGCCCTCCCGGTGATAGAACAAGTTGCCGGACTCGAGGATTACCGTGTCCTCCCCCCTCTGTTCGGACCTCAGATAAGCCAATAATATGCCAGCGCAACTTGTCTACCTCTTCTTCCAGCTCCAGTATCTTCTCGTCAGTCCTCAAGGTGCGTGCGTTATACGTTGCCAAGTCGAGTCGTCGTAGGTGGCAACCGAACCTCCACCGGAGATTCTTAGCACCCCCTGCCCCGCCGTTACCATGGTCGCCACCGTAGCGGGGCCGCCGGGGACTGGGGGCCGTTTATTTGCGTCGTTGCTCATGGGGGGATATTTGCCATAGTTGCCACGCTTGGCAAGCGGGTTGGCAACCGCAGTTTTTTATTATGTTATTGTTGTTATTAGGAAGATGCTGCTGACCATCTCATCATCTCATGACACCCACGGGAAGATATGGGGTAGTGAATATTCTCAACCGCCACTACACGGCCAATAAAAAAACCTTTATAATAAATTGAATAAACTTTTATCAATTTATTCTCTACCAAAACATGCATGTAAACGAAAATTACAGAAGAGGTTTCTAAATATCGATTATGAGGCTGCAAAAATTTACTAGCAGTATTATCCTAAAACACATACATAACCTAATACAAACACACACAGACACACACAGACACACACACACACGCACACACTTATGTAATGTGTGTGTGTGTGTGTGTGTGTGTGTGTGTGTGTGTGTGTGGTCGTGCGTGCGTGCGTGCGTGCGTGCGTGCGTGCGTGCGTGCGTGCGTACGTGCGTGCGTGCGTGTGTGTGTGTGTGTGTGTATTTGTGAGTGAGTGTGTGCGTGCGGCGTGCGTGCGTGCGTGCGTGCGTGGTGTGTGTGTGTGTATGTGTGAGTGAGTGAGTGAGTGAGTGTGTGTGTGTGTGAGTGAGTGTGTGAGTGAGTGAGTGTGTGTGTGTGTATGTGTGAGTGAGTGTGTGTGTGTGTGTGTGTGTGTGTGTGTGTGTGTGAGTGTGTGTGTGTGTGTTTGTGTGTGTGTGTGTGTGTGTGTGTGTGTGTGTGTGTGTGTGTGTGTGTGTGTGTGTGTGTGTGTGTGTGTGTGTGTGTGTGTGTGTGTGTGTAAATTTTATACCTTTGTGAAGAGAAAATAAAAATTATTTATTATTGTTATTAATTTAGATATCTTATGTGATCGTATGAGTGATGAATTCAAATATTCAGTAGTGATTAGTAAATATAGTATCCAGAGATGGGTAAATACAAGATCTGATGACTTACTGGTGGAGTTGCATGATTTTGTGACGCATCGATTTCTGTTTATGCTGCGGTAGTCTATATCAGAGTTGTTGACACGCACAGAAACATTCATATTAGCATGATCATGGCTCGCACGAAGGTGGCACCCATTAAGCAGCAATCGAATCCTCGTATGGATTTCGTGTATATTATATTATATCAACAGAAGTCGCTGAAGTCATGAAAATTCCACAGACTCAAATTCATGCCTGGACGGATTCATCGGTTGTTTTAGCCTGGCTCAGCAGCCATTCTAGTCGATGGACCACGTTTATTGGAAATAGAGTTTCCAGCATTCTCACTCACTTCGACAACTCACATTGGGCTCACGTCCAGTCATTGCAAAAACCTGCTGATATTGCATCCAGAGGTTTGACTCCACAAGAACTTATATGCACAGTTTTATGGAATCAAGGACCCGCGTGGCTTTATAATGAATCAATGGAATACATCAGACCAAAATGCATTACCACTAATATGGAGCAACGATCGATTCATCATCATCATTACAGCCCTTCACAAGTCCACTGCTGAACATAGGCCTCCCCCAAGTAATGCCACAAAGCACGGTCCTGAGCCACCTGCATCCATCGACTTCCTGCATGTCTTGCCAGGTCGACACTCCATCTAGTGGGGGGTCGCCTTACACTACGCCTACCGGTACGAGGCTGCCACTCGAGAACCTTTCTTCCCCATCGGTTATCGGTTCTTCGAGCTATATGGCCGGCCCATTGCCACTTCAGCTTACTAATCCGTTGGGCTATGTCGGTCACTCTGGTTTTACTGCGGATATCCTCATTTCTGAGTCTATCACGCAGAGAAACTCCGAGCATAGCCCTCTCCATAGCTCGCTGAGCGACCTTGAGCGTCCTCATACGGCCAGCAGTGAAGGACCACGTCTCTGATCCGTAAGTCATCACTGGCAACACGCACTGGTTGTACACTTTAGTTTTCAGAGATTGAGGTATACCTGATGAGAAGATGTGTCGTAATTTCTCGAACGCTGGCCAGCCGAGTTGAATCCGTCGATCGATTAAGCCTCACGTTTATGCTGAAATCACAAGGGAAGATCCTATTTGGACTTAGTTCTCTACTTTAAAAAGATTGGTACGAGTTATTGCGTATTGCAGAAGAGTTTTGAGATGGAAGAAACAAACAAATGGTGAGAAAAGATATAAAAATCACTTAACCAGAGATGAGATGGAAGCAACAACCAACGCGTGCACACAATATGTCCAGCAGAAAGATTTCGCCGAAAAAATAAAAGATAGAAGAAAGACAGGTAGTGTTAAGGCTGCTAGTAAATTAAAATCTCTCTGTCTAATAATTTGATGAGGGAATTCTACGGGTCAGTAATCACGTTCAAAACGCTAAATTGGAAGAGAACATCAAACATCCTATCATCCTACCTCACAACAGTCATTTTACCAATTTTCTTATTGATGAAGTCCATAAGAAGACTCTACATGGAGGTCCAACTTTAATGTTATTTACGAACAGATATTGGATAATTTCTCTTGACGTAAGTAGAAGCGTGTCTTAATTCTAGGCCGTTATCAGTGATCTCTGACAATCCTGTTGACCCTACTCTAAAGTAGTTCAAAACGACCATAAATCAATAGCACGCTACAGACTATAAACTATCAATTTCTAGCGCGCTATTAAGTACGCTATGTTATAGCGCGCTATTTATAAGAAACCGTGTAGGAGGCCGGCAAGCGCATTAAGTTTTGCAGCACGCTATATCTCGTAGCACGTTATATTACATGTGGTTCGTTGGATAGATGGCGTGCTAAATAAGAACATTATTTCGTAATAAGTCGCATTATAGACTAAAATAAAATAAAGCGTTAAAGAAAAACCAATGAACACTCTTTCAGACTTACGACTTTCTATAATCGATGTTTATTATTTTAACCTTAATGTAAATTATAAATCAATTAAAAGCGTATTTAAAAGTTTATTGACTGTATATACAAAAATCAACTATTTATTTTATTTACATATAAAAACCCTAGTTAAGCTATTTTTGTAGCAGACAACTGTGATCTTCGGTCACTTATAAATTTTATACAGTATATACCACTGACCTCTATATATACAAGTACGCTGGACTGGCTATACCATAGAAAATGACTGTGCCAATTTGAAGCGCCGCTAAAGGATGTCTTTAAAAATAAAATTGACATAATATGTCAAAGTCTGTTGTCTCATTTATATTGTCTTATTTAATAAGTCCGTATTTTGAACTTTTAAACTAAAAAACGAAAGTATTTTATGTTGTTTCATCGTGTATAATATTAGTTACATAATAAGAATTATTTTTACTAATAATGAGAGTGTGCGTAATCTGTAAAACTCGTTACCAAAAGGGAAGTGGTATAACATTTCACAAGTAAGTGAATTTGCAGCAAATATTAAACAAATTAAAACCATTTGATAATATAAGTACTTAAAAATTTGTTTCTAATCTTAATATTATATATAACAACATCTTTGGCTATATATTACTGATTTTTGATAAACAATAAAATTCAATAGGGTTGTCGAGTTCCTTGTCTATAATACTTATCGATGTTCTTTCCTACCCATATCTGATAACAAACAAAGTTGCCAACAACAGTTGATTATCAAATGTTTATTAATTAACAGGTTTCCACTTGAACCTAGACTAAAAATATGGCTTAAAAGCATAAATATTGTGAATTGGCGTCCGAAACAAAATGATCATATTTGTTCCAAACATTTCACAGAAGACTGTTTTATTAGACATGAGAACTGCACCACTTTGAAAAAGTGCAGTATACCGACCATATTTTCTGGTAGTACCAGTACCAGTAAGTATAAAGGTATTAGATTATTATTTCGAATGATTTTTTATTTCTTCTTTCCTCATTTTCCACCAAACTCAAGGGCCATAGCCAAGTGTCGAAAGGTCACCTGATGATGTCGAGCCACGTTGTATGTGTTTTAGTGGGCTGCGGCTAGAGGAGATTCCTCTCCCTGTACCGCTGTAGTCGAGGTGGAGTCGTAAGGGAAGAGGAGTGTTGGTATGGCGATTGGCGATGCGCCACTCGTCTATCTTTTGCGACTTTGGTGAGGCTGCACCACTTGATGCTTTCAAGTGCTCGTTTTTCCCTGGCTCCATTCACATATCGGGCTCGGGGAGTCCGTAGTGCAGGTGGAGTTAGAGGACGTGAAGAGCAGTGTGGCTTGTTTCTGGTGCGCCTTACCTGAGAATGACTAAGGAGGGGCCGCCATTGGACGGCTGGCGGCGTAGGGGCCATAGATGTGCATGAAAGCATTTCCGTGGAACTGCCAATTTGCGGCGGAGGTAGAACACCATGGGGTTTTAGTAAGTGCGACTCTAGAGATTTAATTATCTCTCGAGTCTCAAAATTTAATTTGTGCCTTAACTTCATAGTGGCACTACTTTTGTTTCCTTCTTATTTAGAAATTCTTGCCATCGTTTACATTCACGGTTTTTGGCAGCTTCCTCTCGCACAACATCCACCGACAAAGATAATCAAGTGTTCGATCAAGAACCCATGGATTGCGATACGTCAAGTCACCCAGAATACGTGGCACTGCCGAAGCTGGAAAGCTTAGGAGCTAGTGCAATATGCGCCGATAAAGGTGATCCGTATTTTGATCTCAAAACTATGGAAGTAGATACGTTGCTGCCTCCAGAATACATGGAGCTGCCCGAGATTGAGAGCCTGGAAAGTTCTTCTTTTTTATGTTGGTATCTTGATTTTTCTTTTCTTTTTTATTACAAACAAACCGTGGCAAATGTCATGTGTAATTTTCTTAATTGTTGTTTTTTCGTGTTATTTATCAATATAAATTTGGTATACAGGTCAGAACACAAGTTGCTACCGGGAACAGACTGTCACTTCAAAGAAGGTTTTGTCTATTTCTGAAGTCCGTAATAATATCAAGCATGATCATCGTTATGAATACTCCCCTAGATCATCCAAAAAGACATTGGAACGAGTTCAGAAATCTTTGAAAAACACACGAGCTCGTATAAAAGTCCTATCCCAACATGTGAAACGATTAAAGGTCAGAATTACTTGTTTAAGAAACGTAATTATTGAATTAAAGAGAAGAAAATTAATTAACGATGACTGTGCAAATCTATTACATCTGTATGACGACTTCAAGCCACAATTGTTTAAAAGGATGATATTAAATACTGGTAAAAATGTCAGCCATGCTAAGTATCCCCCGGAATTAAGAGCTTTTGCTATAACTCTCCATTTTTACTCACCAAAAGCATACGCTTTCGTCAGAAAAAAGTTTAATATAGCATTACCACATCCAAGGGTAATACGCTCCTGGTATAGCTCTATAGATTCGAATCCGGGGTTCTTAGTTGAAAGTTTTAATGCTTTACTACTTAAAAGTAACCAAGCAAAACAGAATGGAGAAACACTAATTTGTGCTTTGATCATAGACGAAATGAGCTTAAAGAAAAGTTGCTCTCGCAGTCGTGATGGTGTAACGCGTGGTTATGTTGATTTTGGCATTGATTCCGAATGTAATGATTTACCTGATTGTAAGGACGCATTGGTTTTTATGATTGTTCCGTTAAAAGGCCATTGGAAAATACCAATCGCCTATTTTGTTATTAATGGGTTGCCTGCTGAAACAAAGAGTGCCTTAATTAAACAGGCTTTAATTCGCTTGCACGATGTTTCAGTAAAAATATGCTCCATAACTTTAGATGGACCACCCGAGAATTTTTCTACGGTAGCTAAACTAGGGGTAGTGTTGAAAGCAGGAAACGACACTAAACCTTTCTTTTATCACCCAATAGACAAGAACCACAAGATTTATGTAGTATTTGATCCCTGTCATATGCTTAAAAATATTAGAAATTGTTTAGGTGACTTAAAGGTTTTAAAGGATCACGAAGGGAATTCAATAAAGTGGGAATATATTGAAAATTTGGCAGCATTGCAGGAATCTGAGGGCCTGAGGTTAGGAAATCGACTAAGGAGTTCGCATATACATTATAAAAAAATGATAATGAAAGTTTATCTTGCAGCTCAAACACTTAGTAGCAGTGTAGCAGATGCAATTGAATTTTGCGACATTATTTTACAACTTCCAGAATTTAAAGGTACAGCTTCAACAGTTAGATTTATAAGAGCAGTTGACCGTATTTTTGATTTTTTGAATGTAAGAAATCCATGGGGGTGTGGATATAAAAGTCCACTCAGGACTACAAACGAGAAAAGGTGGAGGTCTAAAATAATGGAGGAAATTAATTACCTTAGCAAAATAAAACTACATGATGATAGATTGGTGGTACAATCACGCCGTAAAGCAGGTTTTTTGGGGTTTTACAATGCAGTTATTTCTGTTCTTCATATTTACGACAGCTATGTTAAAGCAGATAAGCCTGAACTTAAATATTTGTTGACGTACAAGTTAAGTCAAGATCACTTGGAATTATTTTTTTGTGCGATTCGTAGCCGAGGTGGTTGGTGTCCAAATCCAACTGCCGCTCAGTTTGTAAACGCATTTAAGCAATTGTTAATTCACCATGAAATAACTAATTCCACGGGTAATGTCCAGGGAAACGACTTATCAATATTAGCTGTATCTTCTGGTTCTTCAAAAGGGGCTAAAATCAACAAATTTAATGTAGATGACTATAGCAATGCTGAAAATATACGTACAATAAAAAAATATCGTTTAGAAGAAATAGATTCGCCAAACCTACATGATGAAATAAGTGAATTTTTACACCTGTTTTGGGCAGTACCTGATTCAAACATAAACGAAACGTCTAAACAGTGTGTAGGATATATTGCAGGATTTGTTATTCGAGCGATACGAAAGAAAATTAGATGTGACGATTGCTTGATAGCTTGCGAATCTGTACCACAAGATCCTGTGTCGAATCGCAGAAATGGTATTGCTCTCGTTGTACAAAAAACGAGGGGCGGTTTAACTATGCCTTCTACAAGTGTGGTAAATATTTGTTTATTGGTTGAGTCATTATTCCGCCATGCTGTTAAAAATAATAATGGTAAACCTCCGATAGAACCAAATTTTTCTGCAATATTAACTGCAAAGGTACTAAAAGATCTTATAGTTAAAACGGAAATATTGTTTCCTGATCTACAATACCATTTTAAGGACACTTTGGTTTCAGATAATTTTACTAGCCACTTTCACATTCTAGTAAAACATATTATCATCAAATATATAGAAATCCGTCTGTATGCAGCTACAAAAACTTATTCCCTGTACATTACAGGCGATAAAGTACGTAATTTTTTGTCTCGTCAAATTATTTGGGCTCGTCAATGATATAATAATAATAATATTACATTCTATTACAGCCTATAAAAGTCAACTGCTGATAATAGGCCTCCTTCGAAGATTGTCTCATGGGGAATTTTGTTTTAGTTGCCAGTTACCACGCTTGGCAAGCGGGTTGACAACCACGGTTTTGTATTTTTAGTCGTTATTAGGAAGACGTTGCTGGCCATCTCCTGTTCCAGTTTTCCTCTGTCGCCTCTTACGAGACTCTCAGGATGATATGGGCCAGTGAAAATTCTTACACCACCGCTACACGGAGTAACAACTTTTACATAAGGAAATATTAAAATAGTTTACTTCCTTTTCTGCTTAAGAGTAATTCCTAAAAAACTGCATCTGCGACTGATCATCGCTGTTGGTAATAAGAAGTTGTTTAATTTATTGTTTCCTCGCTTGAAGGCTAAGTATAGCCATTCAGAGAGGACACGTAGCTAGCATTCTTGGGACGATACCACGGAAAGTAGGACTGTATGATAATTTCAGTTATTTTTTATTTTATTTTTTAATATTGTTATTTTAATTTCGATAATGACATTGTAAATAACTGAAAACTATGTAATTCAAAGTTTATATTTTTTTATATATTATCTTGCTAGCTCGTAAATATCGTTAAAAACTTGGAACAGTTATATTGTATAATTCGGAATGATAATACAATCATCGAAATATAATGATATATAACTTTCTGTAACTTTCAAATTAATAGTCCGTATAATACGCATGCCACCTAGTGTCAGTTAATTATACCATGCGTATAATCTTCGCACAAGTGCAACCAATAAGTTAAAAAAGTTTTACCGCAATCTGATGAACGGCATGGCATCGTAGAAAGTACGAGCAAACATAAATTTTTATATAGTAGAAAATATTTTACAGTCTATAGACAGACCTATAGTTGATTAGAATAGGCGTTATTATAGCAGCTGATTTGTTTTTTATAATACTAGAACTAAATGAACGGTTGACAATAAATTATTTTTGGAAATTATGTTTTTATTTTTATTTTGTGTAGTTAGTTTAATCTTAATAATTTTTTAGTTGAATGGTCTAAGGGCTACAATGGTTATCCGAGTACAGAACCAGAGTACAAAACTAATCCAACTGTAGAGATGTGAGAGACAGGGTGACGTAATATCCCCGAAATACTTTACCGATGCATTGGAAGAAATTTTCAAGCTACTGGACTGGAAAGGATATGGTATTAACGTCAATAGTGTGTACGTCACTCACCTTCGATTTGCCGACAATATAGTCCTTATGGCATAATCGCTGGAGGACCCACGCACTATGTTCAATGACCTCAATAGTGTCTCCCAACGGATGGGTCTTAAGATGAACATGGACAAAACAAAAGTCATGTGTAATGTCCATGTCTCACCTATGCTGGTGGTTTTTGGGAGCACTTAGCTGAAGTTGTTGACGAGTATTTTTACTTGGGAGTCCAACTAGGTAAGTTCAACTTCGACCGACGGGTCAATCGACGGATTCAACTAGGCTGGGCAGCGTTCGGAAGATTACAACACATCTTCTCGTCAGGAATACCTCAAAACTAGATTGTACAACCAGTGCGTGTTGCCAGTTTTGACCTATGGATCTGAGACGAGGTCTTTCACTGCTGGGGAAGCTCGAAGTTTAAACTTAGGAATGAGTATATCTGCAGCAGAACTAGAGTGACCGACATCGCCCGATGGATTAGTAAGCTGAAGTGGTAATTGACCGGCCATATAGCTCGAAGAACCGAATACCGATGGGGAAAAAAGGTTATCGAGTGGCAGCCTCGTACCAGCAGGTGAAGTGTACTACGTTCCCCCACTAGATGGAGTCAAAACCCGGTGAGACATGCAGGAAGTTGATGGATGCAGGTGGCTCAGGACCGTGCTTTGTGGCATTTCTTGGGGGAGGCCTATGTTCAACAGTGGACTTGTGAAGGGTTTTAATGATGATTAATGATTATTGCATTATATTAATATGATATATAAATAGAATGAACGTTACGGGTGGAGTCCATCTATCCATAGAGTCCATTCTATTTATTTAGGTACGGTAGGGTATAGAATTTTCATCGATATAATTTGGTACACTGTCTTATCCCTATTATTAGTTCCGTGGACGTGCACTTTTGCTGTCAGCGCCAAAATGGCGGAAATCAAATCGCTTCATCATGTCACGTCTATAGCCAGTCCAGCGTACTTGTATATATAGAGGTCAGTGGTATATACGAACTAAACAACGTCTAACACTAAATTAGATCGCGCGCGATGAATAGCGTGCTACTAGATCAAATTTACGTCACACGTTCACTCCTAACAGCGCTGCTGCTAGAACTCGTTGCCATTAGTAGGGTTACCGTTCTACAAATTTTAAAGTCCCTAGACTAACAGAAAAAAATCCGCCAGACACAGGATTTTTCTTGTACCGTAATTTAGTAATTTAGTGGTACCGTTGGTCTAACTGAAAAATCTTGCCAAATGGTATACAATGAATACCGAAAATCTAAATCATAAATTCAGAAAACCTTAAAAAGAGCGGACTCTATTTCTAACCAAAACAAAAATTATTCATGTACAAAATAAAAAATATTGTAAAAAAATAAATCTCTTTAAACCACGTTTAAACATTAGTCATCTTATTAAAAATAAAACAATTAGCTCAGAACGTTCTTGTAACTAAATTTCAAAATTAATAACGAAGTAGGGATCCAGATCTTCAAAAAGAACTTCAGCGAAAGTTGACCCTTCGCCAATGTCTCCAGTTCCCATCTTTGGTTTACCTTTACCGACTTGGTTGACAAGATCTTCGGGAATATCATACGTTGCGCAATTCTTTTTTTAATCCTTAACTGATTTCTAATTAGACGAATGGAATTTAAAGGTTTTTCTGATTGCTTGTTTCACAGTTTGCTTTTAACTAGATTCATAGCACCAAATACGCGTTCAAATTCTGCATTTGAGTGCGGTAGTGATAATATTATTATTGCAAAATTACATAAATCTTCGAATATGTTTACTCCTGCTGCATTTTTGTATGTCGAAACCTTAAAACATGGTCTCAGGTCGAAACAGAGAAAGTGAATTAACGACATTGAATTGTTAGTTTATGTTAATTCCCTTGAAATTATATTATAAATTATATTATAGAGTGCTACCAACGGTAGATTACAAAATTGGACATATGATAAATTACTTATTTGAAATGAATTACTTTATTAAAAAAAGTCGCCATCTCAAAAGTCCAAATGTCGCTAGAAGTCGCTAAATAATTATTTCTCGTTAAAACGATTTTTTTATCCGCTAAACATTGTTTAAATCCGATAGATCTAGCGAGAAAGTCGCTAAAACGGCAACACTGGCCGTTAGTTAGATACTAATACTTCGCACGTTTAATCAAACATAGAAATAACTCAAAAATCATGTTTTTTGGCGACGGCTGTTTAAAGTTTTGCACTTACGCAGGTCGAAGTTTGATGATCTGTAAAAAAAAATTTTAAAGTATTTTAAGTATTCGAATTGATTTTATTGAAAATTTAGTTCATTAGGATTTGCTGGCATATGCGAAAAATAACAATTTACTGATGATTGACTTATAAATAGTTGATAGAAAAAAAAGTTTCGAATTAATGCACTTTATGATTAAAGGAAATTATGTGATTCTTAGAACAAGTTCATCATAATACATAATAATCCTGTTTATCTCTAAAAAATAAATAAATCGTATGGGCTTATTTGATTATATTACATTGTTTTATTAATGAAGTTGGATTATTATTGTAGGAATACCAAGTATTTCCTTCTTATTTAAAATATCGAGAAAATTGTTGTAAATATTTTAAAAATAAAAAAGCATAAACATAATTTATTATCCTTTTATTTATTTAAAAATAAACCTCCAAAAATAATTAAAACTTTAAAACAAATGAATAAAAAACGATTAACTTATTCTTAATCTTGACACTCTCAAATCAGTCTTATAATTGTTAAGTAACTAAAATAACCTTGGAATCAATCTTAATCAAAGTCAGAAAATGTTTACATAAAAAATAACTTTTATAAAGGGTTTAATAGTTTATACCCATTTAAAATAAACTACAAAAACGTATTAACATATCAGGTTCTCTATTACCTTCCTTTTAAACTTGGTACAAAAGGGAATTATTTTTTAACAAAATCTAAAAATTAAACTTATAAAAACTGAAAAAAAAACAAGTAATTGGAAACACAGAAAGGAGATCCATTAAGTTCAATTAATTATTGGATTATAGAAGTTGGCATAGAAAGGAGGAATTAATCCTTTATTATTAAGCTCTGCCAAGTCCTTTTTTTTTTGTTTGCACTTATATCTTGTCTTTGGTCGTAAGCCTTTTGAAGAGTAATTTCTTGGATATTCTTCATCTTTTTTCTTTTATTTCTTACATCAATTTCTTGGAAGCAATAATCTTTATAACAGTTTTTGTAAAAAATACTAAACGGTTTCTCCTTTTTCATCATCAATACTTTTATATCGTTCCAATTAACTAAAACTCCATCCACATTTGTATTATAATTATAACGCCATTCCTCCTGCAAAAGTTTTAGATCTAGGAAGGCTTCAAAAGTTAGTTCATGGACCTTTTGTGGCTGGTTTACTTTTCTTAGCATTTTTTATCAATGTCACAGATTGATCTGGGGTGTAAATTGGTCCTGATTTCAAATTTTTCTTTATTTCCTTTTCAATCAAAGAATGAACGCTGTCAGCTTCGTTATGGGTGTGCCCACGAATTAAAAATTTGTGTGTTATGCTTCTTATATTTAACGTTTTCACAGCATATAGGTACAAAGTTGCTATATACTTATTTTTATTTTGCCCACAGCAATTGTCTGATTAGAATGTTATGCTTTTTTCTTAAGTGCTTTCTTGAATGAATAATCTTTCAAGCTAATTCCATACACAGCTTCCTATCTCATTTGCTCCACGTTTAGCTTCTGCTTCCGTCCAAAAATAGCAGTGCACTTTATCATATGCTGTTTTTGAATTTAATTCAGTCAATTCAGTTATGGTAAGATTGTAACTGTTAAGTTTCGATTTATAGTAGAATGAGGAGGTGTCACCTCTAGGACATTGGAGTACTGCCTCTAAATCGTAAATTGCTACTATATTATTTTTAGTCACTTTTATGCGGTCTTCTTGTTTTTCAGTTCTACTTAAAGTCTTTTCTTCTATATGTTTATTATATTTCTCTTCTAGTTCTTTTGCTTTCTCTTTGCTACTATTATTATATGCTAAACATAAATCACATTGATCCTTTTTTTGGTTGGAAAAAGGACAAATTAAATTCTGTAGTAAATATCTTGTATTATGCTATATAATTTCCTATCTCATTATTATTTTCTTTCTGCTGTACTACAAAATCGTTATACAAATCTTTTATATTTTTTCCTCCGTCTATATATTCTTTAGAAGTACTAGCTCTGAGGTAATGCGATTCGATTTTAGGAATAGACTGAATATGCTTCCTGATGTCGTCGACTAGTTTTGGATCAAGAGTTTTGTGGCTGTTGTGTTTTCCTCTTAAGTCTTCAAGCATGAAACCACCGTCACTGACCTTATTTTGTATTGTAAAAATCATGCGATCCGAAATATCTAATGTTGCTTTAAAAAAAGTTTTACATACTCTTATTTTGTTAGAATTAACGCAAAAATAATAAGCTTTATTAGGACGCCTTGGGTTTTTAGTATTTGTGTACTTATATTTTGGCACAATATCAACCATACAACCATTAATATAATTTCTTTGTTTGGCCACATCCCCTAAGTCCCAAAATTCTTTGAATATGTCATATCTTTGATTATTTGATATATTTTCTACACACTTTAATTTACACTTGTCTGTGGATGGAATTTTAAGACAGCGACTGGGAACAACTTTATGTGACCTTGTAGTAATATACGATTCACCAGTATTTCGTAGTTTTTTAGCTTTATTTTGTTTCCACTTCGCAGAATTTCTAGTTCGCCTTCGGCCTCTTTTATTAGCGATCTTTTTTGAGTAGAACCATTTAAATCCGAAGAACTGGTATCGCTGTCACTGTTGATAGAAGTAGTAGGAAAAAGTAATTGGAGTTCCTTTTATGATTTTTTTCTGTCTCATATTTGAAAGTAGGGTCATCATCACTCAAATCTACACTATCACTTACATCAGTATAAACTGGTGAAATATTAATAGATTTATTAGAAGAGGGACATCTCTGAAGTCTCAACTGAATGTTGTCTGAGTCGCAACATTCACTGGCCATAACTGCTACTGTGTTGCGGTTTTCAGGTTCTTCTTCTGTTTTCGAAGATGAAGAATCATCTGAATCTGAGGAAGTTCCAGAAGAAGAAGAACTAGATGATGATGAACTTGTACTTGTTGAACTCGAAGATGATTGCGGTTGTGTTTTTTTTGTTATGTCTTGTTGAACTCCAATGCATTCCAAGTTATTGTAATCATCGCTGTCATAGTCTGGCACAAGGCTTGTTGGCAATCTCTTTTCATCAGTGTCACAAGATTTATTTTCTATGTTTCTAGAACTAATCAACCGGGAATCAATTTTTTGGCTAAAATGCAGATGATCGTCTGCATTTTCTGATAATATTTCATCGCAGCTGCTAACTAACGATATTTCCAACTTTTTATGATCGTCAGATTGTACCTGTCCATCAGTAGATCGTAGATCGATAAGATTTTTATTTGGTGGGAGATTTTCTATGTTCTCACTTGGTATATTGTTTAGGTCTTCTACAGTAATGTTATGAGTTTCAGCTATTGGTTTAACTTCATGACTTTGCAAAGATAACGAAGAACTCGATGATACTAATTCTAGTATTTTATGTGCCCTCCGAGACGTCATTCTGTATAAAAAAAATATATTCTAAATAAACACTTTAAATATTTTTTAAACATTTTTTTAAATAAAGCCGTTTTACTGAACTAGCCTAAAGGACAGTGAATACGATTATAGGTCCACCCGCGTGGCATCCCTACAATAAAATACAGGATAGAACAATAATTAAAACGACCTTGTTATTTTGATTGATCATCAAGAAGTAAGAATATTAAAGTCGTTATGCATTTGTATTTAACTTAAATTAATTAAAAATATAATTAAATTATATTATTATTATTATCATTATAAAACTGATACGATACTGATGTCATTACGACAATGGTTATTATACAATTTAATTTGTAATACTGTTGAACCTGATTAATAATAAGTTATAATTTTACTTTGAAAGAGAAATAACTTATAATGCAAAAATAATGTTGAGGACTTTTTTAAAATTAAACAGGAATAATTAAAATTGAATTTCATATTTAAAGCGTTATTTTATACTAAACTGGAGTAATTCTATTTGTTCTATAAATAAACT
Source organism: Parnassius apollo (assembly GCA_907164705.1). Taxonomy (NCBI): domain Eukaryota; kingdom Metazoa; phylum Arthropoda; class Insecta; order Lepidoptera; family Papilionidae; genus Parnassius; species Parnassius apollo. The sequence goes on along the minus strand of CAJQZP010000964.1, from coordinate 28,094 downwards.
AAATATTTTAAAATGAAACTGAAATAACTAGTATTCATTCATACGATTTATTATTAGATTAAGAACTAAACTGTAATAACACGAAATAGGATCAGTGAAACTCAAACAAATTTTTGTAATAAAGTGAAATAAGTCCGAATAGTACCGCTATACGAATAAATAAAACCAGGAAAATTACTCACCTGTTAATAATGCATAGAATTATTTCGGCTTATTGCATTATTCAATTGACTGAAACGAGATCCTAGTCTCTAGACCACTGACACAAGACTGAATATCTCTGTTTATTGGTTTGGTTTCAACCTGTCAGGACGCGTTAATCAGAAAGAGACGGACGACCTTCCATTTCGCTCAGATTTTGTTCAATTCGAACGGCTGTTTGAGCGCGCGTGTTCTTTGCGTTGAGTTATTGCGTTCTATGATTAAATCTCAGAATAACCGATTTTTGAGTTATTTCTATGTTTGATTAAACGTGCGATCTTAATAGTGACAAAACGCCGTAGCGCCCTGGCGACTACTTACATAGCACGCCATATGCGCTATGTAGAGATGGCGTACTATAATATGGCGTTATGTGCCATATTAACCACCATTACCCCACTCCCTTGACAGCAGGCCATTTCCTTATTGTCAAGCCATTGGTGACTTTTCCTGAACGTAATTACGAAGATACCAACGTGAGGAGTCTGAGACGGTGGCAAGTTACTCAGCGTATGTTGCAGAACTTTTGGAAACGATGGTCTGATGAGTACTTGGTAAATTTGTTACATCGTTACAAATGAAATAAACACATACCAGAGCCAAATGTTGGAGACATGGTGTTGATAAAGGAGATTAATTTGCCTCCTGCTCGTTGGTTATTGTGTAGAATTGTAGATGAGCACCCTGGCTCAGATAAAATTACGAGAGTCGTAACGCTCAAATACAATCGCTCATTGATCAAACGACCTACATCAAAGCTGTGTACTTTACCTGTAATTAATTAATTATTAATCAATTAAGCATTTTATTATCACACTTTTACTTTTTGTTAGTAATTCAATTTCATACAAATAGTTAATAATCTTTAAATATTACAGTCCATATTCATCCAAGTCATGTAAGAATACAAGCTAAAAACGTTTAAATTTCTTTATTATTGTATTCTTTGAGTTTGTTTATTATTGTACTCGTATTTATAATTTATAACGCTTAATGTACTTCACGATATTAAGAAATTATTTTGTTTTTTGCCTTTGACCTCATGGTGGGCGTATTTAATGTCGCAAAGAACATAAACTGATGTCCTTGGTGGGTGGAATGTTCAATGTTAAACAATGTATTATATATATTTAGTTCAAATAGTAGTATAGTATATTTAGTTCAAAAAATTAAACTAGATGGCGCTATGCAAAATTAAATTGCAGTATGGTTTTGTTTATTCGTGTAGCGGCGCTGCCGTCGCCGCCACAAGCGAAAACACACCGAAGCCTAAATCGCGCTATCAACATTCCGAATCATAAACAGTATATATAGAACATCTCCGAACTATCACACGGAGTGTTGGCCGCTCCCCGGGCAGAACCTTGCCCGGCGGGAGATCTCCCCTTTTCCTACCACGGTCATAGTGGTGACCCCGACGTGATCTTAAGACGCAACCAACAACCTTCGGAAACTTCAAGCTTCATCATCGTCATAAAATACCCCACCCATTCGCTCCCGAGCAGATATCGTCTGCAGTCTTCATATCCTGCAAGCCATCTAGCTTCACAAGGTTCATCACAGCACTGGAATAATAATGCTTCCTGTTCCTTCAAGCTACTCTCTGCGCCATACAGTGTTCGGCACGGCTCTGAGCCTCACTGCTCGCCTCTGCTTCACGGCACTCCGCAGATTACTTGCCTTCTTCTCGACTCACCGCAGACTACAAGGCAATCCACTGGCACTTGCACATTCGTCGGCAACAAGGCTGCACTAACGACCTCCGGTCTGAGCAGGGGGTGATGTAGCGGCGCTGCCGTCGCCGCCACAAGCGAAAACACACCGAAGCCTAAATCGCGCTATCAACATTCCGAATCATAAACAGTATATATAGAACATCTCCGAATTATCACACGGAGTGTTGGCCGCTCCCCGGGCAGAACACCTTGCCCGGCGGGAGATCTCCCCTTTTCCTACCACGGTCATATTCGTATTAGATAAGGTGCTGAGGCTTTAAATTGTTATTTGCACTCAATCAGTGTACCAAAATTTGCATGCGTAGTGCATAGTGTATAGTGTAAAGTTGTACAAACTCTATTCAAAATATGGCATTTGAATTTTGTACGAAAAATAAACAAAGTACTTCACGAGCCCAATCAGCTACACCGCTCCTATAGTCACTTTCGAGTGTACACTGTACAGTCCATTTCAACATAGTGACGACGGAAATATATATTGTATTATAATAGTTCAGGAAATAATCTTACATACGAGCAGACACCACAAGAAACTGTATAAATCTCAAATTATCTACAGCAATCTGACACTACAACGACGACGGCACCACATTTCACTCTTTTGAATAAGACTTCTCAACTCATACTGTCTATTTTTGAGTCTGGATTGGCCAATTGTTGATATTTCCATTCTTATAAATTGTGTTTTAATTACATACTGGTGGGTGATTCCAATGTTCACACTGACAGGATTAAATTAAACTAAATTATATCTTTCCTTGCTCATCTTTCCATGATAGAAAGAGAAGGTATTCACTAAATTTATTTTCATACTGTCAGTGTATTACATTGAAATTGCCAACAATGTATTGATTTTATAATATTAGAATAAATGTGTTAAAATTCTTTATTTTATATACTTACTCCAAAACCCACTATACGGTGTTAATGGGAGACTTCGATGCAAAACTAGGCACAAGAGAAAACGAAAATAATACTAATTTTTACGGAATTTATCGCGTATATTTAACTTTTTTACCCGACGTTTCGAGAATTCGAGAAAAGAACAAAAGTTAAATTTTAATCTATGGTAACCGCGGTTAACTATGACAGCTGGACGTTGAACATCTCAGTCCTTCCCGTGACCATGGGTGCTGTAAAGCTCTCGAAACGTCGGGTAAAAAAGTTAAATATACGCGATAAATTCCGTAAAAATTAGTATTATTTCAATGTGTAGTGTTCGCGTAAATATAAGAAATCATTAAGAAAACGAAAAGCTGGAGATAGGGAAATTCGGGATAGGACAACGGAACCTCTCCCAGAATACCAACGTAAAATAGCAGCTAAAAACTGCTGTGTTTTATGGTGAGTGTAGAGATCCGGAGACCCTTTTTTACTGAAAACGAGGCATTCCATCTTAGTCCTCAGGGGTGACAACGTATCTGCGTTTTGATTCTTAATCGAGGATAAATGTGGATGTCTATGGCCCACAGCATCCACTTACCATCAGGTGGACTGTGTGCTCGTTTGTCACCCTTTTTCTATAAAAAAAATTAAGCAGCAACTTGCCGACTTCGTAGAGATTGAGAGACTCTTTAAGATCTCTTTCTTCTAGAAGCGGTCTCACAGAAAGTGGACCTGATCGAGCCCCGACGAATCGACAAAAAATTAAATTGACTTCATTATGACGACCAGACGGCAACCGTTCAGGGATGTCTCAGTGACCGGAGGGTAAAAACTGGTAGCGATAACCAAAAGGTGAGAGGCACACTGAAGTTGGAGAGGTCAGATCTAACTCAACGCTCCATCCCCCTCGTGCGCTAATCCAAAGTCCCGGAAACTTTCGGCTGAAGTTACAAAATTGTTTTAAGTGCCTAGGTGACTGCAATGCAGTGGATGATATGTATTACAAGCTTGTGGAAACTGTCCATGCGACCTCATACCGGAATTTTGGGGCGGCCTCTCAGTAGATAGAGTGTCGAAGACATGCAGGTAGTTAATGGACGCAGGTGGCTCAGGATCGTACTTTGTTATAATCATTGGGGAAGGCCTATGTTTATCAGTGGACTTGTAGGCTGTAATGATAATGATGAATCGGTTGAGGTTAGTTCTGGCAAGTACGGAGAATTACGAATAAGTTGTAACTACAGGTCTCGTGAAATCGTGTGAGGTGTGATAAGCAGTGTGAAGTATTTCGTTAGAAAGGGAAAATAACGACGAAGATCTCATTGTGTTCGCATCCGCAATTGCTGTTTCGTCACCTTTGCCGAATTTATTTACAATAGACATCTGCTGTTATTGACACACCGAATTTCTAAAAGTTATACTTTGTAAAATACCGTAAAAAGTGACCACCAAACATTTAGAATTAATTTTCTTTAAGTGACCTTGACTTCATTTTATTTTTTCGGTATTTGAACAGGGTAACCTTTTGTACCAAATCATCGAAGAAAGACAAGCTTCAATGTGCGCTTACCTTTGTCCATCTGTTATTTCTTGATGCACCCATTTTTCGAGTTTTTTTAACACATTTGGTGTAAATTAGTCATTATGTAGGTAAATTATTATTCGTAATAAAATCGTTTTTATAACTTACTACTGCACTATTCACCATGGTAGCTTAAAATTCAAGTAAATAATGGCGAAGGAAACAATCAGCGCGGGTGTTCTTGTGTGACTACTATCGTCATTCTTACAATGTCAAGGCTGTTCATACCCGTGCTCACTGTTCATATTCGCTAACGTGCGCTCTATAGTTTGGTGCTGTATAAGTTAATCGTTATTTACGTTAAGCGTTATTTACTTTTGACAGCTCCGCCGTTGGTCTGGCGTGACGTCCCAGGTTCAAATTCTTGGATTATGCTAACATTAGTTATTGGATTTTTTCTCTCAAGAAGTTTTTAGTAGCAGCCCGTAGGCTATTGATGGTGTTTAACCCCTATGGCTAGACCACAAGTTGGCTTGGAAGTACTGCTCAGATTAATGAATAAGTGCTCTTAATTGCTCAGATATTGCTCAATTTAAATCCGCAATTGCTCACACTTTTAGTTAATTATTTTATTAGTTTTTAATAATTAAAAATAGAAAATTGTTTTTGTCTATTAGGTATACCTACTTAAAATCAATGAGCTTTTCTATAAATGAGTAAGTGCTCTTAATTGCTCCCAAAATGCTGATTTTAAATCCGCAATTGCTCACACTATTAATTAATCATTCAATTATTAATTATTAATTAAAAGTACTTTTTTGCCTAAACCGATCAGATTAATGAATGAGTGCTCTTAATTCCTCACAAAATGCTTAATTCAAATCCGCAATTGCTCACACTATTAACTTATTATTTAATATGTTATTAGTAATTAAAAGTACAAAATTGTTTATGCGTAAACCGCTCAAATTAATGAATCATCATCATCATCATCATCATTATTAAAGCCTTTCACAAGTCCACTGCTAAACATAGGCCTCCCCCAAGGTATGCCACAAAGCACGGTCCTTAGCCACCTGCATCCATCGACTTCCTGCACGCCTTACCTGATAGTCACTCCATCTAGTGGGGGGTCGCCCTACACTTCGCCTACCGGTACGAGGCTGCCACTCGAGAACCTTTTTTCCCCAACGGTTGTCGGTTCTTCGAGCTATAGGGTCGGCCCATTGACACTTCAGCATACTAATCCGTTGGGCTATGTCAGTCACTCTGGTTCTACTGCGGATATCCTCATTTCTAAGTTCACGTGCATCACGCAGAGAAACCCCGAGCATAGCCCTCTCCATAGCTCGCTGAGCGACTTTGAGCGTCCTCATACGGCCAGCAGTGAAGGACCACGTCTCAGTTACGTAGGTCATCACTGGCAACACGCACTGGTTGTACAACTTAGTTTTCAGGTTTTGAGGTATACCTGACGAGAAGATGTGTCGTAATTTCCCGAACGCTGCCCAGCCGAGTTGAATCCGTCGATTGACCTCTCGGTCGGAGTTGGACTTACCTAATCGGACTATTTGTCCCAGGTAAACGTACTCGTCAACAACTTCGAGCTTAGTGCTCCCAACAACTACGGGCATGGGTGTGATGGTGTTTTACCCCTTTGGCTAGACCACACAAAATTTGGCTTGGAAGTATAACCACTCAGATTAATGATTAAGTGCTCTTAATTGTACACAAACTGCTAAATTCAAATTCGCAATTACTCATACTATTAACTTATTGTTTAATCAGTGATTAATTATTAAAAGTACAAAATTTTATTTTTTTTGGGAGAGGGGCAAACGAGCATACGGCTCAACTGATGGTAAGTGATTACCGCTGCCCATGAACAACTGCAACACCAGGGCAATTACAGATGCGTTGCCGGCCTTTTAAAAAGGAGTATGCTCTTTTCTTGAAGGCCCTTAAGTAGTATCGGTCCGAAAAAATCTCTGGTGGTAGTCGATTCCACAAGGATGTTGTGCGAGGAAGAAAACTTTTTTAAATCGCACGGTCGTGGACCGCCAGTCATCCAGATGGTATGGATGGTATCGCGAGGTTTGTCGCGATGTGCAATGGTGAAATTGCAGTGGCAGGCCCTTTAGAAAGTAGTAAGCTCTTTTCTTGAAGATCCCCAGGTGGTATCGGTCCGGAAAAATCACCGGTGGTAAACTATTCCACAGAGAGTTCATACGCGGAAGAAAACTCCTAGTGAAACGTACAGTGGTGGACCGCCAAGCATCCAGATGGTATGGATGGTATCGGGAGATTTGCCGCGTAGTGCGTTCATGAAATTTGGCGGCTGGAATTAGTCCAAACAATTCCTCAGAGCACTTCCGGTGGCAGATGCGATAAAATACGCAAAGAGATGCAACATCTCTTCGCAGAGCAAGTGAGTCAAGCCGATCGGAAAGAGCTCGGTCACCAACGATTCGAACCGCTCTGCGCTGGATGCGATCAAATGGAAGGATCTGGCACTGGGGAGCTCCGGCCCAGAGATGGGAACTGTATTCCATGTGCGGCCGTACCTGCGCCTTGTAAAGATGCAGGCGGTGAGCCGGCTTGAAATACTGTCCCGCTCTGCTGAGCACTCCAAGCTTTTGAGGCTACTCCTTTTTAAGAGAGCTGGTATTTGCATCGCGAGATGCCAATGCGCGAGCCCATGCCTGGTAGAACTCCTGCTTATGACGTAGTGCAATTTTACAGGAAGGACCTAATCAAGGCTGGGTTCTGCCTCCAATAGGTACCACAGATGATGGAATAAAAAGTTCCATTCCCTATAGCACCACATCATGACAGAATAAGGAACAACGCTGGGATTAACCGGCGAGAAGCAAACCCGCCTCCAAGGGTATGATGCAAAAAAAAGATCGCATCCCGTTCCAATCTGCTGACCTATAATGCTAAGCACGGCGGCAACCTGCAGTACACAACCGCAATGAGAGCGTGAGTGGCACCGTACTCCAGATAAGACAATGGTCCGAGGAACCAAGAGGGGCATCGACGGAGACCTGATATCCGTCCGGATGAGAGATCTGCTGAAGGTCCAACAGGGAAGGCACATGGTCTTCCATATCTGGGATCCGCGTAGGCGAAGTAACTGGTTGTGTCAGATTATATACCAAGGCAAAGTCATAAACAGATCTACCCACATAATCGGTTAAACGAGAACCAAGCCATTCGGCGTGGTGGGCGTTAAAATCGCCGTGGATCGCGATCTCTGCGGAGGGGATCTGCTGTAGCAACGAATCTGTAGCCATTTGGACGTGGTCGAAGAGTCGGTCTGTTTCGGCATTACCGCTATGGGTCCTATAGAGGCACCCGCAGACGCGCGAATGGTCATCGCTGTCTACGCGTAGCCATAGAATGGACAGGTCCAAACCTTCAAGACTGCCGAGGCGTCGAGAGCAGATGTCCTTTCTGACGTATACGCAAACTCAAGCCCGAGGCACAAAGGAGTGTTCCAGTTTGTACACCGGGTAGCAGAGATACGAAGCATCAGCCGGAGAGGACACCTGCGCCTCGGCCTCGGTCAGAAAGAGCAGAGCCGGCCTCGCCGTCTCGAGATGGTAGTAAATGGCGTTTAGGTTAGAATGAATTCCCCTGATATTGCAGAAATTCACGGATAACGTGGCAGGGGTCGCCTTGGTCTTGTTGCTCAGCTTGCCCCGAGCAGTTGTTGTCTTGAGCGGAATTTTGTCTTACCCCCCCCCCCCATAATACGCGGGGCAGCCTGAGCACCTACGCTTAGGAATGGAGCAACTTGATCGTAGCTGCTCAGCGAGGGATTCTCCAGGGGTGCTGGTATTTTTCTGTGGTAGATCTTCACTTAATTCCGCTACGATGTTAAGAGGGGGGGGGGTATTGGGCCTCCGGTCACCTACTCACCAGACGAAACGCGGAAGCTGAGCTTCCACTTCACGCCAGTATTCTATGAGGTCATGGTACCACCCTGGTTTGAGCAGGCCCATAATGCAACATCAAAGCTACCGCGTGACTCGGGCTCTAACACTGTTAAAATAAAATCTTTCCGGTCGTGTCGGAGAATAGAGAGTGCATCTAAATGGTTTGTGCACACACTTAAATACTGAATACAAAGGCCCAAATTATACTAAATGTGAAATAACTGAATTTAATATAATAGAATGTCATAATGGTAAATTAAAAAAGTGACTTTCAATAAGTATTTTTATAATCTACATTGAATAAAAAAGTTTCTATTTCTATTTCTATTTCTATAAAATTTAATTTATAAGTAGTTTCAAAGTGGAGTCCACCCATTCAACGCAACTTCACCACTTAACACCTTTTATTAGAATTAGAATTACCGTAGAATTTTTATTATAATATGCCATTTAATCATAGTTTAACAAATGATATAAAACTGTTACTACTTTTAAACACAACAGTAAATAAATACTTGTATCCTAGAAAAATCTTATAACAGAGTATATATGAAACATTACAGGAATACAGGTTTTGAACGAACAGTCAGTTGTCGAGGGTGTAAACATGTAATTGTTAAGTGTAATCTAATCATAGTTTAAACAAAGTTGAGAAGTGCTTTTCTATTTTTATATATTTATAAATTATATAAGAAAGTTATATTTGTTATTGTAGCGTTGGAATTTCAATGACTATGGAATAGTTGTTGTAGTTTTTTAAAAGAAATCTTTCAATGGCTAGTGACAACGACAAAAGTTCGGATAATCAGAACAATGATGGTTCCTTGAAATGCAATAAGAAACCAGATAGTAGCGGAAACATTGGTAAGCTTATTAATAGGTTTAATTTTATAGGACTTAAATGACTATAAAAATAATATAACCTCAAGGGAGACAAAAATTCAAGTTGAAAATAAGCCTTAAAATGAATCAATCATTAAAAATAATAAACGTTATTTTAAGTATATTTAGGTAGTTAAACAATCAGTAATATTGCTAAGTTTGTGAGGTTTTATTATCTATATAATTTTGTTGCTTAGTTATAATTTTATTACTTCATAAATATTACGACATCTAAAAAGGAAAGAATTAACAGATTACATAGGTTGTGATGCTGGGCACAGAATTCCTCTAATTTCTAAAAGGGTTTATAATTACTATGTGCTTATTTCATGAATGCAGTTACATTCCACTGCGCCTCAAGCTCAAGTCACATTTATAGTACCGATAGCAACAAGTTGTTTATCCTCACATGCGATCTCTAGTTGCTCTTTCTCTATTGCCAGAATGTAGTACATAGTAATATGATATTGTTAGATATTAATGAGACAATATTTATAGTTTTTACGTGGTAGAGCCATGCTGCAGTTATATTAGTAGTATAGTTGTAGCACGAATGGGTCGGCTCGACCGGGGAAGGACCACGCTCTCACAGAATACCAGCGTGAAATAGTAGCTTAATGCTGCTGTATTTCGTATGGTGAGTGTAGAGAACTGGAGACCCTTGTTACTGGAAATGAGGCATTCCATCTCAGTCCTCGCGGGTGACAACGCATCTGCATTTTGATTTGTAATGGAAGATAGATGTAGATGTCTATGGGCCGCAGCAACCACTTACCATCAGGTGGACTGTGTGCTCGTTTGTCACCCTATTCTATAAAAAAAAAAAAAAAAAAAAAGTTAAATAACAGGAGGCTTGTTGGGTAACCAGGTCAAACTGTAAAATAATGACAGGTAAGTTTTGTCTTAAAGTAAAAGGCAGCTGTTAGTAGAGGTGTAAAAGTAACAAAAAAGCGTACCTGTATTCATTACTATAACAAATAGTACTTGTTACTATGGTATTGTTACATTACTCATTACTTCTGATACCTCATAACCTGCTATGTTATGTTAGAGCATTCAATCAAGTCATATAGCATATGCATACCATATGACATTGTAGCGTCGCAACATTTGTAATGTGTAGAAAACATACTTATTTCTAATTTGTAAAAAATACTTTCTTACCTTGTTTCTGTTCCAATCTAAAACACAAAAATCTATAATAAACAGTGAAAACTTGGATGACAAATTTCCAAATAATACTTTACTTAATAAACAAACATCGCCCTTTGTAACAACACACATTTTTGTTTTTAAATTCACGAATAAGTGTCTGCATGCCTAAAACGTATGATCAGAAAATGTTTCAATACATGCATCAATGGTACTTGCGTGAACTATATCAGCTTTTTTGTCAGAGCTCAATTGACTGACACAATCACTTTCACTCAACACGTGATGGTGCATGATGTGGAGCAACTAGTTTTATATAACGGGTATGAGTCCGACTCTCGAAGCTTTTACAGAGGTATGCCTTGCGATGCCATCTCCTTTGGTTTAATACAAAAAGCCAACAACGGCAAACTCAAAATTAACACATAGTGTATTTTTATGTGAGAGAAACTATCAACAATATTTGTGTTATAAGAGCTAACAGCTCATGTTTAGATTAACTAAATACCTAAAGTTAGCACTTTCGAAATGACTAATGGTTGAAGGATCTACTTACTTTTTAAACAATATTTTATTTACAGTTGTGAGAAGGAAATGACTTTATTAACATTTTTCTTTTTTATTCTTTTTGCTTGTTTGGCATTAGTGTATGCACTTAACATTTAAAATATTGCATTTTGTTTATACATGTTGTGTCAGAGTTTTATTAAATTTAAATATTCGTAGTTTATTACTTTGCTTAGTTTATTGCAAACAACTAATATTGCATTAGTTATTAATATTATATGAAATATCTATATAATATGTTACATTCAAAACTAATTTTGACCATCAAAAACAATAATAAGTATATTTGACTTAAGAGTTTGGTTAACATTAGATTTATCTGAAATAGTTATCTAGAGGGCAATATGTAGGGTATGCCTATGTTGAGCAGTGGACTTTAATAGACTGTAATGGACGGATGGATATTTGGATGGATGGATGGAACACATTGACAGAAAATTATTTGTTTAAAGTAGTTTTGGTAAAAACATATTAAATGAATAGTTATTAAAATTTACTTTTGTTCAGGGACAGGAACCTTGATCCTGCGGACTTTTTAACCAAATTTGTGTTAGGAAATGTTAGAAAATGCAATATAAGCGACAATAGGAAGTGCGTGTTGGCCAGGAAAAACTAGTTTGTCCTAAAATTGGGTTTGCCTAGTTTAGAAGTGCTTCTGACTAAAAGAAGAAGTATTTTCTTGTCAAAAGTAGTGTTTTACAAGAATATCAATGAAAAATATGCATTTTTGAGGGAGATTTACGGCAGGTGGTCACCCCTCCCCTCACCCTGCTATTAAAAAAATCGTACCACAATGCTTCAAATTACAAAAAACATTTTTTTTTACAATTTGTTAAAAAACTGCTTTGCTGAGGGGGTTCAATAGGGGAGAGAGAGGTAGGGGCCTCGCCTTCACCTTCCTCCGACCCTCCCATTTCAAGAGTATGATGTAGTTTATCAAAACTTCTTCTCCATCTCGTATATTCCAAATATACAATACTTAGCCTGCCAATGTATCAGAGAAAAGATGTGAGATTTCTGGTGGATCTTCAATCTGCTAAATGTAGCAATTATGGTAAATCTTTACTACTATGAGAGAGGTCAAATACAGCAGTAGATTGCTATAGGCAACAAAATGAAGAAGTTGAACAAACTATATTAATATTTTTACTTTATTTAATTATATACAAATGAGATTAAAATTGGCTGCACTTATATATTTCGGGAATACATCATCAAGTCTTTTTTTAAACAAATTCTCAGTTTGGGGGCATTTCAGTCAGTCCTTACCACAGAATAAATAATGGTACTACATATCAAGGATTTAAATAGTTAGATGCGCCCTTACCATAGTATGACCACTCAGAAATGTGTTTATTTTCAAATGAGTGATCTCATTCATTCACAATCAGTGCTCATTTGTTTTCGGTGACAGCCTAAAAAAGTACTTAGTGTTTTAAATAATGTTGTTTTTAATGAAATATACTGAAATAAAATTATTCACCTCTAGTACTACGATTGTCTCCAAAATTGTAATTATTTTCATATTTCAATATCCACTGATTCTTAAGCTAGTTCATGTCTACGAGTACGACAGCTAAAAGCAGCGATGGATGGATGGTATAGTATGGGCATGAAACAATATTGTTGCATACGTAAATTTCTAAGAACACAGAAGCCGCAGGAGTCGAGTGCGAGACAGTGGTGTGACACTACTACTTTGTATCGATAATTTATTATGTTTGGCTTGCCTAGTTTTACAGAAATGGGAATGAAATGTGATTTTTCATTAAATATTTTCTTACACCTCTATTTTTTTCGTTCTTAATATTTTATACCGTTAACATCTTATCGGCGATTATCTGTTTGTTAGTACTTTTAAATTACTTGATAAACTTTGATGCAATTTTAATATATTGCAAGTATAAGTAATTATGTTGTAAGGGTGGTAGACTAAATTCGATCTGCAAGAAGCCAGGTAACTGAAAAATACCAAACAGCATAAAGTCAGTTACAGATCATTTCTTTTATTTACGCGAACATTGATTAAAACTACTTTTACGGATTTTATCGCGTTTTATTTATTTTATTTTTAATACCCGACGTTTCGGGTGCTTTCCAGCACCCATTGTCACGGGGGACTTTTACGGGGGGGGGGGACTTTTACGGGGGGGGGGGACATCGGGTATTAAAAATGAAATAAATGTCACTCATATATATAATATATATATATATATATATATATATATATATATATAATGTCGTGAAGCGACAGTTAAAAACTAAAGAACCTAACCTAACAACGAAACAACCAAAAAGAAAATAATTTATTTAAAATTTGTAAAGATATTTACAGTTTCTTTTATAAAATGTAAAGCCACAATTAAAAACTATAGAACCTAACCTAACAACGAAACAACCAAAAAGAAAATAATTTATTTAAAAAATTGTAAAGATATTTACAGATTTTTTTTTATAAAAAAAAAGGTATGAGGGTGATGATGGGCTGTAGTGATGATAGTGAATTACAATTTTTAAAAAAAATAAAAGTTAATAAAGATAAATGAGTACGGAAACAATGTATGTACAGGCTATGCCTGTGGTAGATGCACAGCGCCTAATCTAGGTACACGCAGCGCTTGAAGTAGGCACACACAGCGACCAGAATGAGCACACACAACACCCGGAGTAGACACACACAGCGCCTGGAGTAGACACGCAGCGTCTGGAGTAGGTCCACGCAGCGTCTGGAGTAGGTACACACAGCGTATTGAGCAGGTACACGCAGCACTTAGAGTAGGCACACACACACCGCTCGGAGTAAGCACACACAACGTCCGGAGTAGACACACACAGTGCCCGGAGTAGACACACACAGCGCCCGGAGCGCCGGAGACACGCAGCGTCTGGAGTAGGAACACGCAGCGCTTGAGACAAGCACGCTCAGCGGCCGAAGATAGCGCGGGCACTTGTAGGTGGAGGCGTAGGCGTGGCTAGGCGACGACTTCAGGAGAAGGCAGAGGCTTGCAAGATCCCGAGGCAGTGCGGATAAAGCCTTTAAGAGGTGCTTCTCGTATCAAAGCTGAAGTGAGAACCTCTATTGGCCGATTCTTCGGCTTTTATACTTTTTGACGGATCTGGGATAAGAACAAGAAATTATTTGAAATTATTTAAATTAAAAGCAAATTTTTGTAAATGGCCAAGAAGAAAAGAGTATTTTTGAAGTAAAAACATCAGGCCGGTAACGATATTTGAATAAAAATTGCCATGACAACCAGATAAACAACGATGTCAAAACATGTCAAATTTTGGTTTTAGGCTCGTAATAGAGAAACGGCAAGATTTAAGTGAAAAATGAGATATTATTGATATAGGAAAAAAAGGTAGCGCAACAGTGCGCACGAAGCCCGAAATTGCAGAGTTACGGAGAACTAAATAAAATACCGAAAAAGGTAAACTCCATTGACACCGATTTAAAAAGTGCTGATAACGTGAAAATACGATGTGAAAATGATTTGTTATTGTGTTCTTATGGTTTAAAAACGTTACAGGATCCTATGAAAATAAAGGTGATGCAAAATATCCAGTTTTGAGGCTAATGCAGAAAATCAAAAACAGAATGGAAAAATAAATTTTAAATAGTGTAAAATGATATGTAAGTAGCATAACACTACAATATATATATATATATATATATATATATATATATATATATATATATATATATATATATATATATATATATATATATTTGTTTGCTGTTTGTATAATGTTGTATTCATTTTATTTATACATCTGTTTATTTTATGCAATGCTATTATTCCGGGTTTCCAAAAGATCCAGATATTAAAGATAAATGGATATACTTATCCTTAACGTTTCATTATATCCTCTTTTCTCTAGTTATAAAAACGTCTATTACTAAAAGCGTCAATTACTGAGACACTTTCAGTTAAGTAGTTATATCTTAGTGTGAGACTCCTGGATGATCAACGACGCATACAAAGTTATCGAAACGTGCGTTGCGCTGCACTATGCCCAAGTGTGCTCCGAAGTAGTGCCATCATGGAGGACGGAATTGATGAGCTTCTGAAGGTCTTTAAGTACCGGTGTTCCACCCGCTTTCAGAAGCTCGCTGTAATTCCATCCTCGCCGGGGACCTTGTAGTTTTTATGGTGCTGGAGAGCCATTCTAATCTAGCTCAGACTGACGTCCGGGATATCATGGCAATAGTGTCGGATAAGACTTGCTCTTGGATCGTTACTCACACTTACGTGTGGCTCCAACTATGATGTGTAGCAGCGACCAGCAGCCGCCCATAGAAGCTCTCAATCTCACTCAAAATCTCACGTGTCTCGGAAACGATGCTGCCACACTCAGTTTTCAGCTTTGACAGTAGGCTCTTTCTGGCAGACAGATCTCTGGCAAAGACTTTGGAGCCCTGGTTCCGCTCAAGTTGCGTAAGTACCGCCGCATGCATTTGGAGACCTGTCTGTTCAGTTGCCCATATGCTGTCAAATCTGCTGACGACTGCAGCTTCTCCCGTCTAACAGCCATGAGATTAAGAGTGTGATCGAAAGTTTTTGTGTTATTCTGCGGTCGGTCTTGCAGAACTCGACCTCGACCGCATGGACAGTTTCCAAGAGCTTGTAATTCATATCGTCCACTGAATTGCAATCTTCGAGGCACTGAAAACGGTTATGCAACTCGAGCTGAAAGGTTTCGGGATTTTAGATTAGAGCACTAGGGGGACGGACCGTTGACTTCATTAGACGTGACCTCTCCAACTTAACGTTTAGGTTCAGTGTGCCTCTAACCATTCAATGATCGCTGCCAGTTTTCACCCTTGCGATCGTTGAGACATCACTTAACAGCTGGTGTCTAGTCGTCATAATGAAGTCAATCTCATTTTTTGTCGAACCCTCGGGGCTCGACCCTGTCCACTTTCTGTGTAGCCGTTTCTGAAAGAAAGAGTTCATCGTAAAGAGTCCCTCTTTCTCCATGAAGTCGGCCAGCTGTTGGCCCCTTGGGTTCCGTCGTCCTATCCCAAATTTCCCAACCTTCAGCTCACCGTTCTTTCTTGTGCCTAATTTTGCGTTGAAGTCTCCCATTAACACCGTATAGTGAGTTTTGGAGCGATGCATGGCTCTAGAAATATCGTCATACATTTCCTCCACCTCCTCATCGGGATGTGCCGACGTTGGTGCATAAACCTGTATGACCTTCAGCTAATACCGTTTGGTGATTCTGAGTATAAGGTACGCAACCTTCGTCGACACACTCCCAATCTTTACAACGCTGTTAACGAGAGACTTGTGGACGATAAATCCAACACCTCCTTGGGACAGAGGGTTGCACTTCCGGTGATAGAACAAGTTGCCGGATTCGAGAATCAATGTGTCCTCCACCTCTCTTCGGACCTCGGATAATACTCCAGCGCAACTTGTCTATCTCTTTTTCCAGCTCCAGGATCTTGTCGTCAGTCCTCAGGGTGCGTGCGTTATATATGGCAACCGAACCTCCACCGGAGATTCTTAGCACCCCCACCCCGCCGTTACCATGGTCGCCACCGTAGCCGGGAATAGCGGGGCCGCCGGGGATTGGAGGCCGTTTGTTCGTGTTGTTGCTCATAGGGGGGATGTTTGCCCTAGTTGCCACGCTTGGCGAGCGAGTTGGCAACCGCAGTTTTTTTATTATATTATTGTAGTTATCAGGAAGATGCTGCTGCCCATCTCCTGCCTGTTCCCCTCTGTCGCCTTTTACGAAACCCACGGGAAGATATGGGGTAGTGGATATTCTTAACTGCCACTACACGGCAATTGGGATATCGTGAGTTACTTATTAATTATTATTATTTTTACTTATTATAATTTTTTAATGCAATTATCCTTTCATTTAACTGTACTGACATGATGCAGCGTGAATAAAGCTAATTAATTGAACGTTTAAAAAATCTTGTTTTTTTTCCACCGGGATCGATTTTATTTACGTCTAATCATCAAAGGTTTCCTTAGAACTATCGTCTGTCTTCGTTTTCGGAAGCGTTTGAAAAATACCCTTTATAATTATTATATAGCACTTGGCCAAATCTGCTGTGCCTTCGTTTTATCTGCCGTTAACTTGAACATTTCGACTTTAATATAGCTGTGTAAAAAAATAACACGATAAGAAAACATCAGCCATATCCTTAATATATTTTACATTTATTGTGAACGAAATCAACTTTTGACTAGGCTGTATGAGCATAGATCCCTTTGTCTCCAATTAAAAAATATTTGGCGTTTCATTTTCACATCACTTCTATAGTGATCTGTGCTAGTATATAGTGATCTGTGCTTCACTTTCATGTCTTTGCAGTTCACAGTCAATATATAATTCAAATTTCAAAATGACTCCTACATATTTATTTATCTATGAATGACTCGACGTAACTCGCAATTACTAAATGCTTAAGTACATATCTTGTTAAATTGCCATAATGCCTGTAAGTATAGAGGACAGCACCACAGAGAAAATATCACCTACACTGGAAATAATTTCAAGAGAACTGCTTTCTTCCAATAAATCGATAGAGACCATTCAAAAAGATTTATTCAATGTTTTGATCATTGTTTTGATGATAGAAAATGGTTTTTTACCCTTAGTTAATAATTCCGAGGTACTTGATGATGTTAATTCCTACAATATTGATCATTTTATGACTGGAAAGTTGCAATCAGGGATGTATGAAATCAAGTTTGTGATGTCTGGTTTCCATGATTTATCGTTTAAGGTTTTAATCAGCCCACTAGGTGCCTTGATGCTAGTAAATTTGATTTTTAGCGATATAAATGCAGAAACTTATTCTGTTTGCTTACCAGTCAGTCGTTACATTGTGTCTCCACAAGCTACAACAATACCTATGATATTTCGTGATTTAAAACATCTTTCAACTACGTTCAAGAATAATGCACTATCGGCAGTTAAGAGTAAAATTCTTAATTATTATGGCTATCCCAGTGCTAGTTTAATAGGCCTTCCAGATGAAATAATACTTTACAACTTGTTACTTTACTTACCTGTGGTAGATATAATAAGTTTGTCAAAAACTTGTAAGAGATTAAAAGCAGTTGTGGTAACTGAGAGTTTATGGAGGGAACTATTCAAAAGAGATTTCAAAAATGTTACTCCCGCTGTAGTAAGTGATTGGAAGATGTCATACAAAAAAGGCATATCTAGTTGAGCAAGATAACGTTTTTAGGCACACAAGTTCCATCAGAAGTATGTCAAACTATCATCCTTTATATATTTATAACCCGTTATATGATGTCATTTGAAGTTGAAATATGTAATTTTTTTATGTTGTTTCAATTCAAGTTTTCAATTTAAGGGAGTGTGAATTAAAAATATCACAAAAAATAAACTTTGTAAACAGATTGTAAACTTTACAAATAAAATTAAGAATGCAAATTTTTTTATTTCCTTATAATAATAGTTGATTTGTAATTCTGTAAATATTTATCTCTTGTTAGTTTTTGTTTACCAAACTTAAAAACCTGTTAGGTCACATCTGGGACAAAATTCAGGGTGTACAGGCAATTAGGGCTAATTGTTTTCCACTCACCAGATGTTGCTAGTAGACACTGCAGTGAAGTTTTTTGTTACACAATGTAATTTAATTGAGAAGTGAGCATTAAATAAAAGTTTATCAGTTTCTAGAGTATTATATCTTAATATATATAAATTATGTGTCATGTTGTTTGTCCGCGATGGACTCCTAAAATACTTAACCGATTATAATCAAATTTTCACACCGTTTGCAGTTCGGTCCAACTTGAGAGATAGGATAGTTTTTTGCCCATGAGTGACCCACAAATTTTTTTACGAATTTAAGGATTTATAGTAGGACATGACAAAGGGTCGTCGAAAAGGGCAGAACAACGTCTGCCTGACAAGCTAGTTAATAGATAAAACAATGCCTTAGGGGTTTGCTCTATAATTTTTTGCACATTTTTAACTCTTTAATTTTCTACTTTTATGAATATCTGTGGTTTGGTTTATTTATTTTAAATCATATAACTAATAATACACAAAGAAACATTAACCTTTACATTTTTCAAAAAAATTGAGTTTCCCTCTATGTAATCTGCCAAATATTACATATCATTTTTAAGTAGCGCCGCTGTGTTGCGGAAAAAGTCGTGGATGCCCTTATTGACAAAGCAGGGCGGCATTTGTCCTTACCATTTGCATCTTCAGCTACAAACATGTGACATCTGGGTATCTATATTGTCTATCTCTAGACAATATAGATACACAGAGATAAAGAATATACATGTGTATCTTTCTTTTGTAACAGCAATGCCAACTAATCTCATAAGAATCTGGAAATTTGGTTTTTAAAGCAAGGATGTCAACTATGGAATTGATAACTGTGAAAAGTAATGATGGGTCTCAAAAATAGTTCAATTAGTCTCAACATTTTTAAATATTGGAACTAACAACTTATTTAGCAAATGTGAAGACTGAAATTTATGTAATTTAAACCATGTATATGGTACAAGCCAAGTCAGGTAGACTCGAGCTGCTGATTTGCATACCTTGTAGGAATTCATCTGGGCCCCTGTAAATCTGAGAAATATAGGTTTCTTTTGTGTTAGTTTTTGTTTTTATTTTGACTGATTAATAAAACTAATTTACATTTTATTGCTCATTTTTTATTTTTGATGGTATTTTTGGAATTGGCACTGTTGTTGAGATTCAGAAATCCCATGTGCGAAGCCATTGCTAGTCTGTATACACAAAAATCTATTGCTGTCTGTTAAGGCCTGTATTCACTTTGATTAGTGATTAGTGCAAATGGTTAGTGTAGGTGCTTAGTGATTAGAAGTAAACACGTGTGGACAGCGATTGAGTAGTGCAAGTGATTAGTAATCTGCATAGTAAAGTGATTAGAGGCATGTTCTATTTTTTGCGAGTACTCCCTTCCCCCTCACTCGCAGCATATCTGCCACTAAACACGTCCGGATAGCAGTGTTTAGCGTTTAGCGTCACACCTTTGCTTTTGGTAGAAAAAATGGCAAAGTGGACCAAAGACCTAGTAGACCTAGTAGCCTATAATTATGTCAAGAGTTTCTAAAAAATGAATGTTTTTACAATAGTAAATACCGTAACTGCAAAATTAAAGGAGCCCCAGATGTGGCATTTCTGCATATAAGTGAAGCTATAAACATACCGGGGTTTGGAAGTAAAGAAGTTTATACTAAAGTAAGAAACTTGAGATCTACATATTTTTAGCAAATTTTATTCACTTTAACAGAGTCCTTGCTTGTCAACGGCACACAACTGATCTACTAAATACAGCCACTAAACAGAATTGGACACTACTTACACTACACACCTGCACTAATCACCCGCAATTACTAATCACCTGCACTCGCATTAATCAAAGTGAATACAGGCCTTATGTCTCGCTAAAACTCGAAAATTGCTCAACTGATTTTGATGAATTTTTTTTGTGTATTTCAGTGGATAGCTTAGATTTACAATTGGATCTGGTTGGTGGCGCTGTTGTTGAGATCCAGAAATCACCCGTGTGAAGTCTGATCACTATTAATATATTTGACGGCCCCATGGCGGAGTGGCTAAGCAATGAATTGCAGAGCTGAGAGCCGCGGGCTCGAATCCCGTGCGGAACAAGAATTTGTATGGCCTATAAATAGTAGTAGTAGTAGTAGTAAATTTTTTAATGCCTCTAAAACACACAGTTACATTCACGTTAAAACAAAAGAACGTTATAATTATTTGAGACAAAAGGAGACGGCTCAGCTTTGTCTGTAACGAGATACAGATCTCATACAGAGCTCTTTTTCAGCCCCTCCCTCCTCCCTGAGGTGTTGTGCGGGAGTCCAAAGTAGCAGGCTCCCCATTTACCTGACTTTACTTTTAAACTACGTACAAAGTAATTAAATATGATAAAATTGCAAATACAAAAAAAAAGATTAAAAACATTAAAGACAAAATAAAAACATTTAAAAAATATGCATAAAACAACCATTACGAAATGAACTAACAACAGATTCAAAAACAACACGGGAAATAGAAAATATAAAATAAACTTTCCTTTCTTTGAACTGTTATGTGTTTGCGTGTACGTGTGTGTGTACGTGTGTGTGTACGTGTGTGTGTACGTGTGTGTGTACGTGTGTGAGTACGTGTGTATGTACGTGTGTGTGTACGTGTGTGCGAGCGAGCGTGCGTGCGTGCGTGCGTGCGTGCGTGCGTGCGTGCGTGCGTGCGTGCGTGCGTGCGTGCGTGCGTGTGTGTGTGTGTGTGTGCGTGTGTGCGATATGAACGAAGTCAAGGTTATGGGTTTTTTGTATATCAATGGGTGATGTGTAATGTCGATGTCACACCTAGGTATGCCAGTAGTTATTGGAAACACTATACTCGAAATTGTTGACGAGTATGTTTACCTGGGAAAAATAGTTTGACTAGGTAAGTCCAACTTCGACTAAGAGACCAATCGACAGATTCAACTCGCCTGGGCAACAATGTTCAGGAGATTACGACACATCTTTTCGTCAGGTATACCTCAAAACTTGAAAACGAGATTGTACAACCAATGCATATTGCCAGTGATGACTTATGGATCTAAGACGTGGTCCTTCACTGCTGAGCGTATGAGGAAGCTTAAGGTCGCTCAGCGACCTATGGAGAGGACTATGCTCGGGGTTTCTCTGCGTGATAAACTTAGATCCAGATCCGCATTAGAACCAGAGAAACTGACATAGCCAAAACGGATTAGTAAGCTGAAGTGGCAATGGGCCGTATAGCTCGAAAAACCGACAACCAATGGGTAAGAAAGGCTCTCGAGTAGCAACCTCGTACTGATAGGCGAAGTGAAGGGTGACCCCTCACTAGAGTTACAACCTGGTAAGACATGCAGCAAGTTGACGGATGCAGGTGGCTCCGGCCGGAAAGCACGGACCGTGCATCGTGTCATTCCTTGGGAGAGGCCTATGTTCAGCAGTGGAGTTGAAGTTGAGAGGGGCCGTAATGATGACGATGATTGTAAGCTGTGGCCAAACATTTTTTAGGGGTCTTTTCAAGTGAGACAGAAAAATGCGTCACATATTAGATCTTTACTTATGAAATTACCGTTTTTATGAAGTACGTTAACGTAATATTTTTTAGTATTTTTTGTTTCTATTAATCAAAGTAATCAGTTAATCACCTATGCAATCAATGCATATTTGCCAACGCAGTGGCAGTTTATTGATGCTCTTCTTGAAGAAATCTGAACGGGAAACAAATTCTTCAAAGGCTTCGTAATGCCTCCTCTATTGAATTTTTTTTGTTTAGTGTGTTTTCGTTTGATTTCAAAATAACAAATAAGTAAAAAATATGATGCAAAATATATAATTTATATAAAATATGTAAATATATAATATATCGTATTTGTTGAATTGCTTGAGCAAAGATTTCTCTAATATTTTAATTTCGAAATATTCCTTGTTAATATTGTTAGTGATATATCAAAACGTGTGCTAGCTTAAGTTACGTGGTAGAGCTATGCTGCAGCTATATTGCGGTTTTAGCACGAATGGGTCGGTTCGGGGGGGGGGGGGGAGGACCACGCTCTCACAGAGTACTACGTGAAATAGCTGCTTACTGCTGCTGTGTTTCGTATGGTGAGTGTAGAGAACCGAAGACCTTTTTACTGGAAACGAGGCATTCCATCTCAGTCCTCAGGGGTGACAACGCACCTACATTCAGATTTTTAGTTAGACATTTTTATGCACTGATTATTTATCAAATTAGTCATACTAATTCCGGAAGAATGTTGTGGTCACAGTACAAATCCACGAACGCAAAGACTTTAATGTGCTTGAAATAAAATTCATTTTTCTTTATTTTTATTGAATGACAGTATTAGCAATAATACAAATAAAACTGCACTTTTAAAAGTCTTATTGCCTTAAGTTTCGGTCCATTTCAGTTTGTTTTGACTGTACTGATTTAGTGTGACTGTGATTTACGTAGTTTTAATTATTTTTCGGATAAAAAATTACCTATATTAAAAATGATAGGAATCGATTCAGTAAACGATTTTGAACAAACTACTTTCTCAAAGTGCGTTAATTATGTTACGTGTTGTATAGTGTTACGAGCTTAGGGTTCGTGACAATAAAAACTGCCGGTTGAATTACCAAAATTGTCACTTTAATTACCGAACACCAATTAAAATTTAAATCATACTAATAATTAATCACACTTAACACTTTAGTTCACTATATTTCGCTCAGATAGCTTCGCTCGTATCACCAATTCAATACTGCCCCGGTCGCGGCCCTAAACTGCTTTATATAGGCCTTTTCCACCGAAACATCTAGAATGTTCCAGCAAATACCGGTCTCGACCGACTAGATGTAGAAAATTCGAGTGTGGAGTTTTCTAGAAAGCTTAGTTTTTATTTTTGATACTGGATGGCGCTAGTGGGAGAGTTTTAGAAATATCTTGACGCTCCTATTTCTGCTGCTTGATATCAGATGTGCGCTAATAATCAGCCGCCATATACCGCGCATATTACGGTAGAATAAAAACAGCAATGGTAATTGTATACAAAAACTAATAAATAAAAGTTTACAAAGGTTAAGGTAGGTTAAGGTTAATTTACATCTAGATGTAAATTAGTTAAAACATTGGTAATTAGTAAATGATTAGATTCAATTTACCGATGAAGTTTTATACCTTTATTAGTTAAATTACACGTCCTTGATGAGTTTCAACTAGATACCTTTTTTTACTATTATGCTGCAGTTCACCATTATAATAACATAAATTCACGTACGACGTTCCCCGCGCAACTAAATCACAAAATGGTGAATCGCTTCGAAGTCTTCGACTTCTACTGTTTTTAAAAATATTCATAGTATTGTGCACTCTATGAATATTTTTAAAGACTTTACCTGATAACGTGTATCATGCACAATTATGATTGATTAAGGTTCCGTAATGAAATAAATCTGTTTATTACCCTATTTTTAAAACTAATTATGTGGGGGTAATCCAGAGCGCTGCAAGGAATTGAGAAATTCTGTTGGGATAATGGGTCAAATTTCGGGACGGAAGGTAAAAATAATCTGGAACTTGGTTTTAAAGTCGGGACAACTGCAATTTGTAGCCATTTTGACTTCTATGAGTACTAGTCATGAGTCTTTTTGACATAATGCGCAAAGACTGATCTAATGAACGAATAAATTTGTCGTCCAGTAACCGACATCGAAAAAACTGCACAATCGTCTGTGTTTTTTCTTTTACGGCGAACCAGAACATGTTGAACGATTCGTTTTCGTTGCAGACTGAATTTTCTGAACTATTCATTTTAATCTTATTGTGAAAAAGTAATACGTCTTATGAACTCACAATGCATGCACTTTAAAAAAGAGCATTGTACAATAAAAAAAAACACACACATTCCTTCATAACCAAATTATAACCTCACACGCCATGTTATAAAATGTTTGCATTGCATGCATAATATTTTTTTTTCTTATTGAAAACAACAGTAGAACCGTTTGAAAAAATTGACTAGTAGAAGAACATTCCACAAGACTTATGCATTTTACTAAATTTACTTATATAAACCGCAGCTAGTTAAATAGGTACTGTACAAATTACTAGTAAAATAATGAAATAATAGCCTATTAATTACTAATGATAGTGTTGTGACGGTGTAAGAATATCCACTACCCCATATAATCCCGTGGGTGTCGTAAGAGGCGACAGAGGGAAACAAATCAGGAGATGGCAGCAGTGTCTTCCTAATAACGACTAAAAATGAAAAAACGGCGGTTGCCAACCTTCGAGATTCTTCCCAAGACTAACTCTTCGAGAGAATTAAGTCATTCTCGACCAATTTTTGAAGGTCGTTTTCTAATACGCAAGGATATTCATTGTCAAGAATAATTGTTCCATTGTCTTGTGGGGCATATATGCCCTTTTTTGAGCAACAACTCTACGAAATGTCAGTTTTCATGTGCAGATAACGAAAGGGCCTCGGTGGTGGCGGCCCACACACAATGTTTTTTTTTTTGGTTGCGCATAATTTTTAGTCTGATATTTTTAAAGATATGACATATTAATTTAAATGACATTTTGAGAAGGATAATTTTCATTTTCATTAAATGCCCGAGGTAACTAACATATTTATCTGGACAAATATCAAATCTAAATTGGAGAAAATAGTTTCGCAAATAAACTAATTTTCGAATTAGTACTTTAAAGATGAAAACTATCATAGTGAATCAACCTTAGTAGACGAATATACCATGGCGGACTTTTCTCTAGGCTTATTGAAGAACAATATTTTAGTACATTATTATGGGATTTATCCAGCGCAAGCGATGTAAGCGGCCAAAAATCGACTTAATTATAAAACATTGAATTTTCTCTACTACCTGATACTTAATTAGGAACATATTGTACATACTAACCTGTAAACAATTCTGTACATGACAATGAAAACCGTAGGTATCAAAATTCGTTGTGTGATTTAGAAGTAGTGAAATTTAAGGATTGTTTTGAAAAAAAGATATGTTTCAATTACTTTGGAGATAGATAATAATTAGTATTTTATTACAATGGATTAAATAAATCAACAAGTGGTAAAATTGGTTCACCCAGAAAAAAAGCTAACCTAACCTCTCTGTAATCTTATGTCCTATACTGTAGGACAATATGAATGGGTGAGTAATAGGTTCATATTTGAAGAATTAATTTCTTTTATCCAGGTATTGTACGAGGGGCGTTCAATATATTCTCGGTATGGGTATGCTAGATAAAAGATGAAGTTATGAAATATTTTTTATTTTTCAATATAGTCTCCTATGACATCAATACATTTATTAGTTCGCGAAAAAATCTTTTCTATTCCCTTGAAAATATATTCTTCGTCTAGACTTGAAAAATGCTCATTTACAGCGGACTTGAGCTCATATCATCAGCAAATCGATTTCCTTTAAAGTTCTTTTTTTTAAAGTTTGGGAATAAAAAGTAGTCTTATCTCTGTTGTGTGGGTGTGTTTGTGTGGGTGGTTATTTTCCTCAACTCGCAGTCTCGTACAACAGCCTTGGAGAACCGCGCTGTGTGAACCGGTGCGTTGTCATGAAGGAACAGCACTCCCTTGGTCAGCTTTCCACTTCTCTTTTTTTTTTTTCATTGTATCTCTCGAACGGAGTAAAGTGGCTAAGTATATGTCTACTTTTCATCTTTTTGTGTACTCGATCAACAGTATTCCTTTGGAATGTAGCCATAATTTTACCGGCCGATGTAGTGACATTGAATTTCTGGAAGGGTCTGATCCATTCATTCATTTTAATTTTATGCCATAGGTATGCCATATTATTTCATAGACTCGTGTTTACTCTAAGAATTATAGTGGTGAACCCAAGTTTTATCTCCTATAACTATCTTATCGAAAACACTTATTGGGTCGTCACCACACAACTTTATAAACTCCCTACAACAGTCAACCCGCGCCTGCTTTTAAACCGCAGTGAGCAGTGAGCATTTGCGGTCATTTCTGCTAACATCTTAATTCTTACTCGTGCATCTTCTAATTTTTTTTAATAATCATCTTCTAATTTTTTTAATAATTTTCCCATTTTCCTCTGTAGCCGCTGTAATTGGCCCACCCGGGCGGGGGGTCATTTTCGGCTTTTCCTGCCTCTTATGAATTCAATTGACCACTTCGGTATGGTTGACATTGGAAGAACAGAGTTGGTAAACGGCCATCATTTCTTCATGGATGTTTTTTTGAATTTTTCCTTGTTTATTGAGGAATTTAATCACCGTACGGTATTCGATTTTTTTCAACATTACCCAGTCAGTTACTCCTATCATCCATGACTGAAGGTTACATAAGAAATAATGAAGTTATCAAGACAAAATTTCATATTGATACCCTCAGGTAGTGTCGTTAGCTAATGATTTTGTTTTGATTACCCACATTATTAGCAAATCACCCTAATACCGAGAGTACATTGAACGCTTCTTGTATATTTTTTTCTTAGTACATCAGCCATAACTGAAAAAGCTTGGTGTGTTCGGTAGATCTTAACGGGATTTACGAAGGGAGGTCAAAAAGTTCGCGGAATGACAGCAAAGGATAATGAAATGTAACATTAAACAATTTTTCTTTTAAATGTATTCTCCCTTAACTCCTAATACATTTATTAAATCTGTCAAATAACTTATTAATATCACACAAAAAAATAGATTTGTCTTGGGCATCAAAATAGACCGAAGTTTACGACTTCACTTCATATCGTCGCAAATTTTTTTTCCACGCAGTTCTTTCTTCATTTTTCGAAACAAATAATAGTCGCTTGTCGCCAGATCTGGGCTGTAGGGTGGGTGGTGCAGTTGTTCAAAACTGCACCGTGGAATGGCAGCCGTCGCAAAATGGCTTGTGTGCATGAGCGCATTGTCGTGCAAAAGCAGCACGCCTTTTGTAAGCTTTCCTTTTTTCTTTAATAGCTTCTTTAAATTGATCTATTGAAGAAGCGTAGTATTACACCATTATGGAAACACGTTTCTTATACTCAATTAAAAGGAAACCTACTGTATCCCATAAGATCATCGCCATGATCTTTCCAGCCCATAACTTCCTCCCTTTGCTCTCCACAGCGGTTCAAAAACAACTTTCGTCGCGCTCAAGTTTTCGATGCGCAGAAAGCATTCTCGGAACCCATCTTGCACAGACTTTAATCTTGCCAAGGTATTGATATAGGATGTTTAAAATGGTTGTTTTTGCTATTCCAACTAATGCTGCAAGTTGTTTTTTCTTTAGCCGGGCATCTTCCGATACTTACAAGTTTTTCAACTTTTTAGATTATTTCTGGCGTGGTAAGCCTTAATCAGCCGTCAGGGTCGGGGGTCATCTTCAATGGAATCCCTCCCTTGTTCGAAAGGGGCGTGCCATTTATATATCATGGTTTTCCCTGGAGCGGAGTCCATGGTGTGAGGTGTCTTTCCTGGCTTAAATAGAAATTTAATAACGACGCTCCATAGTGGCTAGTTTCTTCCCAGTTGACTTGTTTAGTCGTTGAGCTAATGATCCGATTAAGCTGAAACTATAAATACTAACAATGAGTCACTCAACTGGCGCCTGATGAGTAAACTCGCCCTCACCAACCCCCGCCATTCCGCGAAGTTTTTGGCCTCCCCTCGTACTATTTAAGAAAA